>JACXGJ010000683.1:27178-53038 GCA_016801105.1 Esox niger
ACACGTACACACATGCACACGTACACACATGCACACGTACACACATGCACACGTACACACATGCACACAAACACGCATGAACACGAACACGCATACACACATGCAGACATGCAAACTTTCAGGCCCAAATTGCCCAAACACATAAACATACTTTAAAAACTAAAAGTATTAAGATGTATGCACTAAGTACTGTAAGAGCATCCGCTAACTTGCTTATATGTGAATACATGTCAAATGAAACTGCATCTGAATTTCATGAACACTGTCAGCATCTGATCTCTCCTACGGATGCAGTATACTTTAGATTATGTCTATAACCCACACTCCCTGAAGGGAGGAAGGTGTATCCCATACAGTTGCTTCCGATATTCTTTTTGCCATCAATCTACCAACAATTCCATATAATAAAAAAACGCTTTTAAAGAAAATATTCAGACCCTTTGCCATCACACTCCAATTTGAGATCAGCTGCATCCTGTGTCTTTAGGTAATCCTTAAAATATCTATAGAACTTGGAGTCCACATGTGGAAAACTAAATTTATTAGACAGCCAGATACCAAACTTCACAGTGGATGTAAGAGCAAAAACCAAGCCACGAGGTCTAAGGAGCTCTTTGTAGGCCTCCGAGATTTGTCAAAAACACGGAGAAAGTAATAAAAAAGTTATATAGCATGAAAATACCCAGGAGCAAGGTGGGCTCTACCACTTGAACATGGAAAAGGTTTGGAACCACCAAGTTGATTCCTAGAACATCTGGGGTGGCAGCATCATGCTATGGGAATGCTTCTCATCAGCGGAGAGTATGAGAAACATGAACGGAAGAAAATACAGAGTTCCTTAAAGAAAGTCTTAGCACACAGGACTTCGGACTGGGACTAAGACCCCATCAACAACCCAGAGCACTACATTAATAAACTTTTTTTCTCCACTTTGCCCCCCAAAACATATAAATACCTGAAAAAATTTAATATTTTTGCCTTAAAAAACAACTACAACAAAATAATTTTAAAAGGAATGGAGCTTTTGAAACAAATAAAAACATTTAGCTTGTCTCTGGCTCATTCCAAATGATACAGCTGTATGGAATACACCTCCCTTGCATGAAAGCGATAGTGGGGGAGCTTCCAAGTAGCTATCTGTTTGTCATCTAAATCAGAAACTACAGGACAACACTGTTTGACCAAAGCTAGGCCTGAGAAGCCCACATAAAATGGCACTTCTTTTGAAGTTGGTGTCAGTGAACCCTACAAATAACTATGGTGGACAAGAGTAGCAGAAGCACGACCGAAGCTAAAACATCAAGACAAATCTGTGATCACTCTATTGACTGTGATTTTCAAAGCTGCATGAGACGAAAAAAAGAATGGTCTGAAACGCAAACCAGCTCTGTAGTCGTTGTCAGCTTGTTTTTGAGATTTTATTCAGTGCAGCGAAGAAGAGAGGATCAGTGTGGACAAGGCCGAGCTGTGATTGTTCCACCTGGATGGCTCGGCTTGCCGGTCGACTTCAGCACTTAGTGGCCTTGAAAGGCATGATTGAATTTTGTGTTCAGTTTGTACACGTAGTGAAAGTGCATGTGTCATACTGAAGTGATCAACTAAAAGGGTACAAACACACAAAGAAACACACAGGCAAAATTTGATTCAATGAAAGTACATCTAATCAACACTGACTGTCACCTCCAGCTGATTCCTCTGTCAGATACAGTATGCACTTAACACACTTTTAAAACAATGAAACTGCATTTAATCAACACTGGCTATCACTTACAGCTTATTTTTCCATTGTAACATGCTTGTGCGGGGGGGTTTGAATAGGTTTTACCATATATTTCATATAGAGACCCCTAAATATCCCTGCACTCATTTTGAAAAGGCCATTTTTAGGCATGTGTGTGTGTTATGTTTAGGGTACAGTATTATTTACAGTTAGATGTTAGGGGTTATTTAGAATTAGGAGTTAGGGGTTAGGTTTAGGGTTAGGTGTAGGGATCAAGGTTAAGGATTTTGTATTGGGATACTGTTTGGGACATGATTTCTAATGGGAAACCATTATTAAGGTCCCCATTTAGAGTATATAATCAGTTAGATCTGTGTGCAGGCGTGTGTGTGTATTAACTGCATACAGACATAGAGCCGTCCAGTATTTCAAGGTAGAATGCTTCTCCTTGCTTTTCTTAAGCGTTTCTGTCTAAGAGCATCATGTTAACTAACGTAATCGTCCCTTTCTCCCCTGCTGTCCTCTCACACTCCCTCTCCATATCTCACCCTCTCCCTTTGTCTCTCTCCCCAACTCTCTGTCATCTGCTGTTCTGTCTCACTCGCTCGCTTTTGTCCCTTCCTGCTCCACTCTCTCTCACTCTCCTTTTCTCACATTATCTGTATCTCCATCTCTCCCTTTGTCTCTCTCCCCAACTCTCTGTCATCTGCTGTTCTGTCTCACTCGCTCGCTTTTGTCCCTTCCTGCTCCACTCTCTCTCACTCTCCTTTTCTCACATTATCTGTATCTCCATCTCTCACTTTTCTCTCCCTTTCTCACTCTACTTGTATTTCACACTCCTTTCTCTCCCTTACTCCCTCAATCAATGTTTCACTCTCTCTCCTTCAGACTCACTACAATGAAGGCGATTACATAATCAGGCAGGGCGCTACGGGAGACACCTTTTTCCTAATCAGCCAAGGACAGGTGAGAGAGAAGGAACATTGAAACCACATACATACTGCCACTCTGTGGACATTTAAAGCAATGCACTGGAAAAAAAAATCTCCTGTTGGCCTGCAGGTTAAGGTAACACAGCAGAAATCATCCAGTGAGGAGACAGAGTTTCTGACCACTCTATCTACAGGGGAATGGTTTGGAGAGCAGGCCCTGAAAGGGTATGACGACAGCACTGCTAACCAACAGTAGCAAACCGAGTGGCTTTGATGAAGCAATAAACCCAATACAACTGAGATAGTGTGTTCTAAATGCAAAGAGTAACAACTAAATAAGCTCACTAATTGACAAACATATCGATAGAAATGACCGGAGTTGTATTGGTGAAATATTATTATGAATGAATAAATGAATGAATATTTGTTCCTCTCCACAGGGAGGATGTTCGTACAGCCAGTGTCACTGCAGTAGGAAGAGTAACGTGTCTGGTTGTCGACAGAGAGTAAGACCCCGAAAAAAAGAGAGTGATTAAAAGAGTTGGGGCTTTTTCGTGTTTTGGTTTTATCAGGGTTAGCAACGTTTCTCAGTAATCCAGTACAGTTACTACCAGTTACCTGTCTGAAATATTGTTTACATTTTATAGTGTTAGTATATTTATTATTTATATTTTATGTACTATTATTATTATTTATATATCATATAGGCCTATTAATGGCAATTGGTATAAAATAGTATTTGTAGTTACAATACAATATCTTAGGTTGTTAATCATTAAGCTGCACAATTTCAGATACTTCACATGTCTAATTTGTATTTTGGAACAAAAATGTTCAACAAAATGTGCAACAAATATTCCTCACATTGTGGAACTGTGGGGAATTATGACAGAGCCCCTTTTGTCATTAATTCAATCTCTGTGGTTGAATGCAGGCTGTTAAGTTTGTGTCAAAGCCTGACCACAACAATAAAAATGTACACTGCAAGACAGATCTGTTGATGGTCAAAGAAACTGAACAGTGATTATATGCCTCTGGGTGTACTCTGCATTAATCCTCCCAGACGTGTTTGTCCAAATTTGCAGAACGTCTGGTAGAACACTTTGACCAGTGTGTCCTTCATTAGCCAATACGAAAGCTGTGAAAAATCCCAGCGGCGATAGACATTGTTTTAAGTGGCTTAGTCTACCAACCAGTTATCTCCCAAAAAGCGTTATTCCATGTGCTTTGTGCACCCAATTACCAGTCGATGTTTTTTAATGCAGTGTTAAGCCAGACTGGATGTAATCATTCATTTAAATGATCAAACTCTGGAAATGCATGTGATAGTATTTGATTAGCTAAACTGAAAGATACATTACCCTCCCATTGAAGATGATTAGTTTGGCATGTCCTACATGAATCACAGCAACAGTCTTTTGACCATTACAAAGACTTCCCAGGCCTGTGTAAATAGTTTTACCATGGTTGAAATGGGGGGGTGTAACCGTAGCACTCCCTTGTTCAAGGTCTTTCATGCATCTGACCGGAGGGCTGGATGATGAGAACAGCAAACCATACGAGAGTGATGATGTCAAGGCCAAGTAAGTGACACAACAGCACAACAATGCAAAAACAAATACCACTTACTAACATACACTTTTTGCTATGCATCATTTGGAGACAGTAGGGATAGCTAGAGGGTTAATGTTGAAAGTGCTGTGGGCCAGAATCAAGCCCATGTTTCAAGCCCATGGACGCAGCACGCTAGACCACCAGGTTACCTGGGCCAAATTCAAATGAATTCTGTTATACATCAAAACATTCAGGCTGGCTTCTTACAGTGAAAGATATTGACTGCACCCTTGACCCCAGGTTGGAGGCAGAGTCCGTGTTTTTCTCCTGTCTGTCTCTCACTGATTTCCATGTCATCTGCACGCTTGGCCTGGGAGGCTTCGCTCGTGTCCAGCTAGTAAGTATGAGTGTGTGTAACCGGCATGACTTGTACAAGCGTACGTTAGTGTGTATGCAGTCATGGGAGAAAGTAAGTACACCCCCTAGAGACCTTTCTTGTGCACATCTGGACAAAGGGTATATTTAAGCCGAGTACGAAGGTAACCCATTTAAACAAAGTTAGTACACCCCTGCCTTTATCATCACAAAATATTGCTAAAATGTGAATCAGGTGCACAAAATCAGGTGCAAGTATTTAGAAAATGATTTGTGTGTAACTCCAGAGAGTCCAGACTTCCATAAAATCTTGGCATGGTGTGGTAACTCACCATGCCAAGATCAAAAGAGCTATCTGAGGCCCTACGAAGAAAAAATGTTGATGCCCATGATACTGGGAGGTTACCGAGACATATAAAAAGGTCTGATGTCATCATCTACAAATGGAGAAAGTTCCAGACCACTGGCCATCTAGATGGGACAGAGTCAGTGAGATGCTCTGTGAAGTCTCTCTGAACTCCAGGGTAACATCAAGGGGTCTACAGACCTCCCTTACCACAATCAATTTTAAAATGCAAGAGGCAATTGTCAGATAGAGATCGCACAAATCTGGCATACATGGCGGATCAGGAAGTAAGAAGCATTTGCACTCAAAATAAAATATCAAGCTATGTCTTACATGCAACACCTGGGCAAAGACCAAAGCTACTAGAACAGATGAGTCAAAGGTGGAGTTCTGCTGGCTGCAATGCCAGAAGCCATGTGTGACAAAAACTAAACAATGCCTTTGAATAGAACCTTATACAAACCATAAAGTATGGAGGTGGCATTATGGTTTGGGGCTACTTTGCTGCATCGGGGTATGGCCAACTTGCCATCATTGAGTCAATAATGAATTCCGTATTGTACTTGAGAATATTTGAGGAACTTGTGAGGCAATTTGTCAAAAAACAGAAGTTGAACTGAACATAGATCTTTCTATAGGACAATGATCCAAAACACACAAGCAGAGCTACAACAGAATGGCTCAAGGAGGGTTATGGAATGACACAGTGAAAGGCCAGACCTCAATCTGTTGGAATCCTGTTTGGGGGGGGTGCTTGAAGCAGGTGGTGCAGGCCAGAAAATCCACCAACATGGCACATTTGAACCAGGAAAGAAAAATATAAGAGACAGATATACATTAAAGATTTTTTTCTGAATGAATGATTGCCAAGTATAATGATTCAATGTAATTTATTAAGTTACGTTACTTTTATATGTCAGTACTGTTGAAGTGAAGACTGTCCAAATATGTGCTTTCCAGGTGTACCTACTTTTCCAAATGAATGTATATGTAACGCGTCTTTGTGGGTTCAGGTTCAGCTGAAGAATGATCCCAGTCAGTCATTTGCTATGAAGGTTCTGAAGAAGCGTCACATTCTGGACACCAGCCAACAGGGCCACATACGTTCAGAGAGAAGTATCATGATGGAGGCCCACAGCCCCTTCACCGTCAGGTACACACACACTAATCTTTTAGTTTTGGGTATCTGAGTCCCAGACGTCCATGGCCCTTAACGTAAAATCCCTAGCACTAAACCATCCCTTTCCCTCTACCTTAAACCCAGCAATTAAAATAACCTTACCTTGAATAAACAAACTCTTATGCCTAAACGTACCCCTGAATACCTAGCCCAAAATCTAGACTTCCAGTCCTCAAATGTGCACATGGACTTGGTCTGCTCACTTACACACCACCACCGACACCCAGAAAAAGCTTTGTCACTCTTTGGGACACACACACACACACATTGACTGAAATGTAGTATCCTCTCCAGGTTGTTTCGAACGTTCCAGGACTCTAGGTATCTGTATATGCTGCTGGAGGCTTGCCTAGGAGGAGAGCTGTGGACTCTACTGAGAGACAGGTGGGTGTGTCCATCCAGAATCTAGCAGAACTTACCCTTAACCTCACCTCTAACCCCAGCTTCAAGTCCCCCATCCCTGTTCAGCTCTAATCCTAGCCTGAAACCCAGTCCAACCCGGACCCTAAACCTGGCCATGTGTCCTGTTCCAGAGGTTCATTTGATGACAGCACCACGCGGTTCTACACAGGCTGTGTGGTGGAGGGTTTGGCCTTTCTCCATGCTAGAGCCATCATCTACCGAGACCTTAAACCTGAGAACATCATGTTGGACCACAGAGGATATGCAAAACTGGTACACACACACATTCATGCACGCATGCACAGTACACACACATTTTACTGCGGTTAACACCTCAGAATTAGCTTTCCGTTTCTCAATAAGCCTGCAGCGGTTTTCCCAAGTTTGCTGTTAACTGAGTTGGGGTCGCTGACAGAAACAGGAAAAGCACCAAATGTAGTGTCTGTGTGTGCGGGTGTGTGTCTCAGGTGGACTTTGGGTTTGCTAAGAAAGTGGGTCTGGGTCAGAAAACATGGACGTTCTGTGGGACTCCAGAATATGTGGCTCCGGAAATCATCCTGAATAAGGGACATGATGTCTCCGCTGACTGCTGGTCCCTGGGGATACTCATCTATGAACTGCTCAGCGGCAGGTACACCTATCCACCTATCCATCCCACCTATCCATCTATCCATTCCACCTATCCACTGATCCTATCCACCTATCCACCTATCCATCTATCCATTCCACCTATCCACTGACACTATCCACTGATCCTATCCACCTATCCACCTATCCACCTATCCATTACACCTATCCACTGATCCTATCCACCTATCCACTGATCCTATACACCTATCCATTACACCTATCCACTGATCCTATCCACCTATCCACTGATCCTATCCACCTATCCACCTATCCATCTATCCATTCCACCTATCCACTGATCCTATCCATTGATCCTATCCACTGATCCTATCCACCTATCCACCTATCCATTACACCTATCCACTGATCCTATCCACCTATCCACCTATCCACCTATCCATCTATCCATCTATCCATCTATCCACCTATCCACTGATCCTATCCACCTATCCACTGATCCTATCCATCTATCCATTCCACCTATCCACTGATCCTATCCACCTATCCACTGATCCTATCCACCTATCCATCTATCCATTCCACCTATCCACTGATCCTATCCACCTGTCCACCTGTCCACCTATCCACTGATCCTATCCACCTATCCACTTATCCTATCCACTTATCCAATCCACTTATTCTATCCACTTATTCTATCCACTTATTCTATCCACTTATTCTATCCACTTATCCAATCCACTTATTTTATCCACTTATCCAATCCACTTATCCTATCCACTTATCCTATCCACCTATCCGCAAACTAACCGCCTATCCCCAAACCTAGGAGTGGAGGGTGCTATCATTGTTAACAATGTTTTCTTTCTCTTCTCCTCTCTTTCTCTCCCCACCTGTCATCACGCTCTCTCTCTCCCTTTCCTTTCCCAGTCCTCCATTCACAGCTTCTGACCCTATGAACACCTACAACATCATCCTGAGAGGAATCGACATGGTGGAGTTTCCAAAAAAGATCTCCAAAAGTGCTGCCAATCTCATCAAACGCCTCTGCAGGTTATACACACACACACGCACACACACACACACACACACACACACACACACACACACACACACACTTTCAACTGAGCTTGAGTGTGTGTTTTTGTGTTTGCATGCTGCTCAGGGACAACCCATCTGAGAGGGTAGGGAACCAGAAGAACGGGGTAAAGGACATCCAGAAACACAAGTAAGCGTTAGCATGGTAACTGCCTACCAATAGGACTGCATAGGACAGAGAAGTGGCACAGTGAAGGCTCGGACCTAGGAGTTTCTAAAGAGTGTCCTGGACCCCTGCACCACCTGGGAACCCATCAGCCCAGCTCCATTACACACCACCCACTCTCATTGTGTGGTCACTGGGCTTCCTGTTCTCGTGGGTGGTAGAAACAACAACCATATACTTCTGATGTATACGTCTGGTGGGTCATAAAGCTCTGTTCCGTCTGTGATGGATTCCCATTGATAATTACAACACAAAATTGTAGAAATAGAGATTGATCCCGAGTTATTGGTTTACAAAATAAAAGTGAAAAGAACAAAGCTGATGTAAAAAGACTGAGAGAAAACTCTGGGGTACCAAAAAAAGAATTATCTGTGGGACAGACATTTATAAAACACTTGCACAATTTATAAGACATTTGCACACATTTCATGGCCAAAATACAGAAGAAGGACTTTCTAATAGGTTTAGATGGGGTGTCTGGAGGGTCCCGTCTCCATCTTCTGATTTAAACAACTGCATTCAATGACTGAATCAAATTTACTGAGCTTGACCAATTTTGACAACAACAATGTCCCTGAATTGTTTTTTACATTTGGTGTAACGATGTAACAATGAAACATAGAAGGCAGCTAGACTATGGAATGAGTTTGTAGGTGTTCTCTAGCTACAGTAACCCTAAATCATACTGTAAATGATGCTGCAGAAGATCAGCATGATTCAAATGTAAAGGATTGTTTCTTGTTTTTCTCCAGGTGGTTTGAAGGTTTTAACTGGGAGGGACTCCGACAGGCAACTCTAGCCCCTCCCTTCACGCCTACTGTGAGTATACAAATACAATCAATTAGCATTGAATGTTGTTACTCTACAACAGTTATTGTATATCAATTATATTAATATAGTATATTAAGTATATTATATTATATGCTTGTTGAAAGCATCAAAATGAATTTTTTTAGGTGCAAATGAATGAAATGTGAATTGTGATACTTCCAAGGTGATACTCTCTGCGGTTATTGAGGTTCAGCCAGTGCAGTTGACTCCCAACACCAAGTAGACAGCCCTGAAACCCTCCTCCCTCAGCTCCTAAGTTACATTACACATCACATTAAAATGTACTTGCTAGAACACTTGCCCAAAAAAGGGAGAGCGATGATCACCACCACCTTAACTCACTAGCGGACAGATTTGTGTTTTAAAAAATGTGTAAACAGGTTAAAAAGATGCTCCTCGCAGCTACTGAGGTCAAAAAATGATTGTTAATTTTGCTCCATATATGAACAGATCAGAAAGGATTTGTTATTGGAAGCAACCAAAAACACCTCAGCACTGGCACTTCAAATATTCTACTATTACGAGAAACAAAATGTGTTATATGCTGCACTTTCAAAGACAGGAGGCTAGCCAAAGCATTGTGGGTGCAGACATGGAGCTTTATCGCATACCTCTGGCCTAGCGAGATTTTACATAGTGTGCCTAAATAGGCTGTTTGTCATCTCTGTTCCAGGTGGCGGGCCCACTGGACACGAGCAATTTTGACTGTTTTCCTGATGACAACGAGGACCCGCCTCCAGATGAGGAATCTAGCTGGGATGCAGAGTTTTGATCTGTCTAAGAACCTGTACACACTAAAGTTATATCAAGATAAAATATCTATTTGTATAATGTAACTAAATAAATGTTTGACAGCCTTAGCTTGTCAATTAGCTATTTCCAATGTGCCCAGCCTGCTGTTCAAACTGTGAGTTTGACTGTAGCATACGGGCTACGCTTGTTGTGTACCATATGTTAGCAACAGTTAGATCCCAGGAACCTCCTACTTTATTTTCACCATTTCAGATTAGCCACAATACAATACAACAAAAGAAAATAGTTACTTTACAAAATGAGTGGTGCAATACAGAATGGGAAGATGTAGTATACAATGAACCACTTTAACTACTGGCTAAAATATACAAAAACAATGGAGTGTAAATTTACTGGCTTTACACAGAGCTTGCCTAGGAAGAAAAGCTCACCACCACTTCCAGCTTCAAAAGGTCTAGCCATTATGAAGTAAACTAGTGGTAGCCTAAATGAACAGTATTGTTGTGATAATGCCCAATGCTTATGCATCCTCTTTATAACATATAACTCACACTCCCTCTTTATCTGTCTCACCATTGTATGTGCCAGTGGATGGATGGGCAACAGGCGACAGTTGAAATGGCTTTTCTCATTCTGATCACTGTTGCTCTGTAATATTCTTAGCTAATTCAATACGAATACAGGCACGCACACAGAATCACACACACACATACACCTGTACAGCTAACCTCATGGGGACCAGAAAATAGAAATTGCATGCTCCCTTGCCCTAATCTTAACCCTAAACCTAACTCTAACCTTAACCCGTACCCTTACCCTAACCCAAACCATAACCTTAACCTAACCCTTATCTAACCCTAATCCTAACCTTAACCTAAATAAAGTAACATTTATGCCGAAACTTTACCTAGGTGTAATGCCTAACCTTAATCCTAAACATAACCAACAATGCCTGGACCTTAAAGAAATACCCATTCTAACTCTAAAATGAGTTGTAAGTTTGACCCTAAGCCTAAACCCTGAACCAGAAATTGACTTTTGCCAAATGTGGACCAGCAAAAGGTCCCTATGAATAAACATTTTCTGGTTTTACTATACTCATTGGGAAATTTGGTCCTCATGAGTATAGTTAGACCTAAAACACACACACACACACACACACACACACACACACACACACACACACACACTAGTAGGCCATACACTGAGAAGAGACCTGTTGGTCAGTCTAAAGGGTGGAACAGGTATGATAATAACTCTCAGCATGGCCTTTTGGCAATTCTTAATTATTTCAACTTGCACAGGTACATCTGTCTGGATTCAGTGTACCAGGTTGGTAACCAGGTTTTACAGGTCTGTCTCTGTCAATTTAAACTGGGGGATTATAGAGGGTTCCAAGGTGCAGTGGCCAATGAGCCGCTCACTGCACCTCTCCATCCTAATAAGAAATACGCTGCAGAAATCTCAGTCAGGAGGTGATCAGAACCAGCTTGGATTTTTTATCATTCCTTAATGATTATCTGTTTGAGCATTACCGTTTTTCTGCACTATCGATCCTTTATCACAACAATATTCTCAGCTCACATATCATTCCTATGACACATCGTGGACATACTCTCAGATCTGAAAAGTTCTTGGTGTAGCGGTTTTCTGTATAACATTGATGATGCTGAGTATATGTCCAAGGCAAACATCTCTGTGGGCTGTCAGAGATGTGACTCTTGTACTGAAACATTTTCTGTACACTTTTGTAGTGTTCCTAAGTCCCAGACCCACAACAGTCATCGAATAAGAAGTCCACAGAATTGCAGGTATCAGTCTAAGCAGTAATCAGTTGATTTAGTATAAAACTTTGAGACTTGAAGAACAAATCAGTTAATATTCTAGTGTTTCCAGGGGTGATTGGCTGCATAGATGGCATTCATCCTCCTTTCACAGCTCCTTCAGTAAATGAAGGAGATTATGTAAATACGAAGTCTTTCCACAGCATTAATGAGCAGATAGGCCAACAAAGAATTGTACTTATGTTCTGCTAAGATAATTTCACTTACTACTTAAATATATGTTGAACGTAGCCACTGAAAAGTGTTTTATTAGGTAGGGGAGGCTTAACAACATCATTGCTTGTACTGATGTTATACTTTTCCTGTTTGAAGAATATTTTCTTATTTCAACTTCAGTTGCTGCCAAATACGTTTTGTGCCTGTTGGGTTGCAAATGCATAAATAGATGACCTCACTTGGTCCAGGCAAGCGAACTCGACAGTGATGCCCATAAGCAACTATATTTCCTGAGGAGACTCAAGAAGTTTGGCATTTCTGTAAAAACTCTCGCCAACATCTACAGGTGCACATTGAGAGCATCCTCTCAGGCTGCATTCCTGCCTGGTACGGCAGCTGCTCCGCTGCGGATCACAGGTCCCCCAGAGGGTGGTGAAGTTTGCGCAGCACGTCATCGGCTGCCATCTCCCCTCCGAGCAGGGCATCTACCACACACAATGCCTTAGAAATGCACAGAATATCATCAAAGACTACTGCCACCCAGGCTATGGTCTGTTCACACTGCCGCTGCCGCCTCGTTGACGTTACCGGAGCATCGGGGCACGCAGTTCGAGACGCACAGGTTTTCCCTTAGGCCATAAGGCTCCTCAACCAGCAACAATACAGAAAGTCATACTGATCACACTTGAACATTCCAAATGCTTTGATGCCTTTCCATGTACGTTCATTGTACATTAGAATAGTGTTTTGTATGTACCATTCACAGGCCTATCACACTATATTATATTTATAATATTCAATACTTCTATCCATATTGTTCATATCTCCCATCCTACTCTCTTTAAAGTTGCTGAAATTTTACATTGTTATGTATATTATTGCTATATTTTTGGTTTATATATTTACTCTGAACTTGATATTACACCAACACACACATTATGTATATGTTTAATAAGTGTAACACTTGAGATATTTCAAATTATACTCACGCATTGTCTCGGGCAGCAATTTTCTGCCACACTGGCTCACGTTCTTATGCTGCTTGTACTGTTTGCTTTTTTCTTGACTATAAACTCATATTCTTCATGTGCATTCATTAATATTTCTAAGTCCACTGGGGAAAAGTATGAGATTAATCATGTTATCTGCATTCCATTGATGAGGGCTTTTTATCTCCTCATGCATGTGCTTTACTCAGGGTTAACTTAACTCAGAGTTGACTGAACTAATTGTTACCACTTGTTCTGAAACCATCAAATCATCAACAGTTTGACAGCTCACAATCATTCAACCCACAGTTGTGGTTTCAACTCAGAGTATGTTAGCCCTGCTTTCTGAAATACCCCGTATATGGTCATAAAATATAAACAAAATGAATTCTATAAATCTGTATCAAACGTTTCAATTATTCAACAGAACCTATTGGCAAGATGAACAAACCCAGACTATATCCTGGGTGAATTGGGATTGGCCAGCTGATCTACAAATAATAATGTTGTTTTTGATGCAAGGTGACGCCTCGAACATGACCACTGTCGTGCAGACTCCCGCATTCCTGGGTGTTGACAGGACGAGTGTGAGACGGAGTGTGAGAGTGAATGAGGGTTGAAGTTAATGGAAGTTAAAAAAGGATCATTTCCTTTTTCAGACGTCACAACGCTGAGATTCTAATCAGACTACTGAACCCGTTACAGGTTGACCAGGTGAGCGTCAGTCAACTCTGAGATGTTATCAGATCCAAAGGGGTCACAGGGGGTTGTTAAATACCCATGGTAACAAAGGTCATCATGGAAACCCTGCCGCTAACAGTCGTTTCCACCCTAATAATACTACTCACGCTCACTCCTACACGCCCAAACACACACTCTCTGTGTTACGCTGATTGTAAAGTCTCTTCAAACCTAGTAGTTTTAGTAGTGTAATAATGTAATAAAACATCCAACAGTAATATCAACATTTGTTGTAGCCAGAGAAAGTCTGGCTTCTCACTGAGCTCAGATAAACGAATGGATAACAAACAATATTTGTTTCTTTTTGTCAAGATATTTGTTCAGAGTGGACATCATCTCCTCAAATAAGTGATTTTTCTGGAGTTTATTAAGAACCAAATCAATACATTAATTAAAAGGCCTTCACACATTCTGTATGTACAGTATTAGTCAGGTCTGTTAACACATTCTGTATGAACAATCTTAGTCAATTTTATTCTGAGTAAATATATTTTTCCAAATATGTGAATTAGGCTATTTTCACTGAAAACAAGGATTTAATTCTAGCTCGAAAACTCTCCTCTCTTTCCCCAGTTACCTGACCAATAAAGCATACATATGCATAGAAAAGTATCCTCTTAAATATAAGTTGGTCCACTACGTTTTTACAATAACCATTCTAAGTACTCAAATAATACACACACACAAAATATATATGTACAATAATACAATAATATACACTAATAAAATGTGACTTTGTTAACAACTAATGCTATGCAAAGTTTATGCCATTGGACTTATGCTTATGTCTATTGAAATGTTTCTGGTTTTGCTTGGTTCTTTCTGCACGAAATCACCTGGACATTGGTCTCTCACCACACCAGACCCCAGTTAGTTCATCATAGCGATATATATATTATCCACCTTACTTAAAATTTCCACAATGAAAGTTCTATCATGAATAAATATGAGCACGGAAAGTTTTTAAGTTCCAAGATCTATCAGCTCAGGTAACGGAAGCATTTACTGCTATAAACTAACACGTGCCCCGTGCCCCCACTGGAGATGCTGGCCACTGATTGGTCAAAACAGCAGTGGGTCCAGTAATTTGGGTCAAAAACGGATATAAAAAACGCTTGTAAATGTAACACTGACCAGAGAACAAGCAGTGAGCTAGTCTGCATCCCAACCGTTCTCCATCGACAAATCCAACCCAGATACACTACTTGCCGCACCCGAAAAACATCACTCTCCTTGGACAAGATGCTCGCAAAGTTCGGTCTGTTCGCAGTCTTCCTCATCCTGGGGAGCGCTGCCACCGCCTATGACGCCGACTTTGAAGAATCTTCTCCTCGTCGGGCACGCTTCTCCTCCAACAGCCCATGTGAGTTGGTTTCCTATGTTCGTTAGCCAATTGTTATAATACTTTTTTTTACCAAAATAGTTGCATTCCAGTGGATAGAGAAATAGGCGTATTGCCATGGGCAATATGTCTATTCCAGTCTGTCAAGAAGAGAACATGAATATTTCTCTCTCCAGCTGAGGTGGCTAGATGTTTAAACGGGGCTCTGGATGTGGGTTGTGGAACGTTTGCCTGCTTGGAGAATTCAACCTGTGACACGGATGGCATGCACGACATCTGTCACCTCTTTCTCCACACTGCATCTATCTTCAACACACAGGTAAAAACACACACACGTTGATATCATTATACTTGGGTCAACCAAAATATCCTCACTTTGCTGATTGTCCCATGGTTTACTATACTTGTGAGGACTAAGCACAACTATGCATGCACACACACACACACACAGACACACAGACACACAGACACACATTGTTTTATGATCCCCTGCGGTGTTTCTTAACCTGTGTGTGTGTGTGTGTGTGTGTTCAGGGTAAGACATTTGTAAAAGACAGTCTAAGGTGTATTGCCAATGGGGTCACGTCTAAAGTGTTCCAGACCATCAGGCGCTGTGGAGTCTTTCAAAGGATGATCTCTGAGGTATGTCCCTCTGACTTTATTAAAGAGGCACATTGTGTCAGCCTTTTTGTGGTCCTGTCATATATATATATACACACCGGACCCAAATGGTATCATTCAGCACTTGTTTCTGAGTGCCCCAACTACTGTTTGTGTGTGATTAGGTCCAGGAAGAGTGTTACAGTAAACTGGACCTCTGTGGTGTTGCTCGCACTAACCCTGAGGCGATTGGAGAGGTAGTACAGATTCCTGCACACTTCCCAAACAGGTGAGTCCGTCGGTGTGTGTGTGTGTCTATCTAACCATGTGTGAGTGTATGTGTGTCTTTAACGTCGTGTCTACATTCTAGATACTACAGCACTCTCCTCCAGTCTCTGCTGGCCTGTGATGAGGAGACAGTGTCCGTTGTTAGGGCAGGGCTTGTTTCTAGGCTTGGGCCAGACATGGAGACCCTTTTCCAGCTCCTGCAGAGCAAGCCTTGCCCTCAGGGCTCTGACAAGGTGTCCAAATCCGCCCCTCCCGGCTGGCGTTGGCCAATGGGATCACCCTCCTTCAACATCCAGCCCAACATCAGAGGAAGAGATCCCACCCACCTGTTTGCAAGGAAACGCTCTGTGGAGGAGTTGGAGGGAGAGATGGAGTAGGAAGGAGAGGACACATGCATACACAACGCTTACACCTTATGCACAAACACGCACACACACTGAAGGTACCCTAAACACACAAAGACACATCAATGTCTATGCACACTGACACACATGCACTCAAACACACACATAGACACACACGTACATGCAGCTTTGTCATGAAATGATTAATGCTATATAAATAAGGGACGTTTGGGGCTATTGCGAGGTAGTGGTTGATTTGGGCGAGCGTTGATCTGTAACTGCTGTTAAAGGTATTTCTGTGTGGGTTGATGATGAGGGATGGGGGAAATCTGTTACCTAGAGCGTTGATGCAGAGTGTATTACCTACTCAGAATAGACTCAACTGAAGATCCAGAGCTGTGGAAAAGAAGTTGGTACATTTAACATTTATTGATTACATGAAATGCCATCTAAACAAACCATCAGTGTAGTTCCACTCGATTTCCAAGCGGCTCTACACCCATTAAGCCCCAGGTCTGATCAATGATTAACAAGACAAGCCTATTTAAAAAAATACCTACGGGTAAATTATATCAAGTATTTATTTTCTTACGAAGTCTTTATTTATGATGTTAACGTATTGAATCCGGTTATGATTGTGTTATTTGATGGAGTTGTTGTTGACATCCTTATACTGCGTCGCTGGCTGATGACATCATTTATCCTCTGCTGAAGGACATTGTGATGTCCCTGCGCTGGCCGTGGGGCTCACTGAAACCCGCTCTCTACGTCTTTGCCTAAATGAATGTACGAACATGTTTGGAGTCATTCTCTCTGCTATGAATAAATATTGTGATCTTCATCTTTTTGTCTGACTAAAAGTGGTGTGTCACTGGGAATCTCCCGTGGGCAGAGTATTTAAAAGTCCTGCAGTTCAGGGATCAAGACACTGGTGACGAATCAGTCTAATTATGCGATGTAATATCTATTTACATCCACTAGGTGGAGGTACACAGTTGTGTGTGTGTGTGTGTGTGTGTGTGTGTGTGTGTGTGTGTGTGTGTGTGTGTGTGTGTGTGTGTGTGTGTGTGTGTGTGTCTACGCTGCAGAGTTGCTGCCTTAGAAACATCTCCAGTCCAACTCTCCAGTCCCAGACAAACATCCCAGGCCTATGAATTTACCAGACATTTTTACATGGAGCCAGCAGTCACCACTTCCTCACTGCCAGTCTCTATGCTGCTCAAACATCTGTAAAACTTATTTAGAGCTGTTTTACCCAACAAATCTGTGTCCAGGAAACCAACCCGTAAGTGTACAGCAGTGATTCAAAACTTCTTGAATTTTCCATTAACTACGTTGAAATAATAATATTGATAATATCACCAATCATAATGAGTCACTAATCAAGTCATTTGGTCCTTTTCCAGCTAATGCTTAACCCAAACTTTTAAGACCTGGAAATAAATGTTTCCAAAATAAACATCTTGATTTCTGTTTAGGAGACGTATGGTGACATTGCCACAGCCATTGTGAAACCAAAAACCAATGTTCTATTCCAGTTATGGTGACATAAATAATGCTAATGCTTGTGGTTAATCAAACTGCCCCACAGTGTGAATGAAGGGAAGAGAGGTGTGCCACAGGAAACAATCTAGACCACAAATGGCTCTGTAAGTGTACTGCAATGACATTAAAGATATGATTCATCTTTCCCTCCTCTTCTTACTCTCAGCTTTATTGCCAATACACCAAGTGATCCATTGTACTTAAAAACTGATCTTTGATTCCACCAACAGGTTTATGTGCCAATGCACCACACAGTCAACGAGCAAATGAAAACGTCCTTCTGAAGACCGACCGTGAGAGTTTCTACTTCACAGTTTGCATTTTCAACACCACAATCAGTGTAAGAAAAAGAGAAATATACAGTGGGGAAAAAAAGAATTTGATACACTGCTGATTTAGCAGGTTTTCCTACTTACAAAGCATGTAGAGGTCTATCATTTTTACCGTAGGTAAAGTTCAACTGTGAGAGACGGAATCTAAAACAAATATCCAGAAAAACACATTGTATGATTTTTAAATAATTAATTCGCATATTTTGCATGACATAATTATTTGATCACCTACCAACCAGTGAGAATTCTGTCACAGACCTGTTAGTTTGTCTTTAAGAAGCCCTCCTGATCACCACTCATTAACTGTATTAACTGCAACTGTTTGAACTCGTTACCTGTATAAAAGACACCTGTCCACACACTCAATCAAACAGACTCCTACCTCTCCACAATAGCCAAGACCAGAGAGCTGTGTTAGGCCATCAGGGATAAAAGTGTAGACCTGCACAAGGCTGGGATGGGATAAGGGACAATAGACTAGCAGCTTGGTGAGAAGGTAACAACTGTTGGTGCAATTATTAGAAAATGGAAGAAGTTCAAGATGATGTTCAATTTCCCTCGGTCTGGGGCTCCATGCAAGATCTCACCTCGTGGGGCATCAATGATCATGAAGAAGGTGAGGGATCAGCCCAGAAGTACATGGCAGAACCTGGTCAATGACCAGAAGACCACAGTCTCAAAGAAAACCATTAGTAACACACTACGCTGTCATGGATTCAAATCCTACAGCGCACGCAAAGTCCTCCTGCTCAAGCCAGTGCATGTCCAGGCCATCTGAATTTGCCAATGACCATCTGGATGATCCAGAGGAGGAATGGGAGAAGGTCATGTGGTCTGAGAAGACAAAAATAGAGCTTTCTGGTCTAAACTCCACTCGCCGTGTTTGGAGGACGAAGAAAGATGAGTACAACCCCAAGAACACCATCCCAACCATGAAGCATGGACGTGGAAACATCATTCTTTGGGGATGCTTTTCTGCAAAAGGGACAGGACGACTGCACTGTCTTGAGGGGAGGATGGATGGGGCCATGTATCGCGAGATCTTGGCCAATAACCTCTTTCCCTCAGTAAGAGCATTGAAGATGGGTCGTGGCTGGGTCTTCCAGCATGACAACGACCCGAAACACACAGCCAGGGCAACTAAGAAGTGGCTCCGTAAGAAGCATCTCAAGGTCCTGGTGTCGCCTAGCCAGTCTCCAGACCTGAACCCAATAGAAAATATTTGGAGGGAGCTGAAAGTCTGCTTTGCCCAGCGACAGCCCCGAAACCTGAAGAATCTAGAGAAGGTCTGTATGGAGGAGTGGGCCAAAATCCCTGCTGCAGTGTGTGCAAACCTGGTCAAGAACTACAGGACACGTATGATCTCTGTAATTGCAAACTAATGTTTATGTACAAAATATTAAGTTCTGCTTTTCTGATGTATCAAAAACTTATGTCATGCAATAAAATGCAAATTAATTATTTAAAAATCATACAATTTCTGAATTTTTGTTTTAGATTCTGTCTCTCACAGTTGAAGTGTACCTATGCTAAAAATTACAGACGTCTACATGCTTTGTAAGTAAGAAAACCTGCAAAATCAGCAGTGTATCAAATACTTGTTCTCCCCACTGTACGGCAAGAGCTTGTAAATTAGGTCAGATAACAGTCTTAGCAGAAACTATACATATCCGTATTCTTTCCTTCACCAAGTCCCTGCATTATGTATTTTGTCTACTTTGACGAAGAAATGCTCCGAAAGGTGGCAACAAACCTTGAGTCATCCACCTGTCCTATGGAATCTGTCACCACACATTTTGTAAAAAGTGTATCACTGTATAAACAAGGATATGAGGAAACTAATCAATTACTGTCTTTTTACAGGCACATTTCTAACTGCAATTAACAGTTGTAGTAATACCTCTAATTAAAATCAAAACTACATCCAGAAGGCCTTGATATATGCCAATTAACCTACCTTTTATTATGATGCTGTCTGGGACTTTTCTGAATAACAACATCTTTTTTTAAACTTCCAGTTTAAGACAGGATGTGTAATATGTTATTAGTCAGATAGTCATACAATTCCAAGTTAGATTTGTATGACATTGGGCATGTACACATTCCGGAGATCCACGTTTACAGCCAGTGACCAAAATCTTTGAATACGTCTTTAAGTAAAATCCTTGAGGAACATGTTTTTGTTGTAAGTAAACCTTCCACATTCGAAACATTTCTGTCTGGTTTTCCTGTCCATCTTAGAACTTGGACAGCACTCCTCAAGGTAATAAATTGAGTTGGCCTAAGGTTTAGTTTGGAACGGGTTTGGTTGCTCTGGGTGACTATACATATGAAAACAGAGCTCTTGTGTTGCTCAACGTTTGGTTTTGCTGTTCAATTTGTATACCTCGCAGATGCATCAATAGAAAGAACTGTACTCATTTTCAAAATGTTCC
The DNA here is from genome assembly GCA_016801105.1 of Esox niger. Taxonomy (NCBI): domain Eukaryota; kingdom Metazoa; phylum Chordata; class Actinopteri; order Esociformes; family Esocidae; genus Esox; species Esox niger. The sequence continues at coordinate 47,740 of JACXGJ010000683.1, forward strand.
ATGTCTTGCACGAGATTTAAAAAAACAGAGAAAAAGCACCTGTTTCATTATCCTGCGTTGGCTGCATTGGACACAACAACATTTTTTTTTTAAATGTTGACGTTTTGCACACTGATCATCCTTGACATGCATATAGATCTTGATGGAGTACACCTGTGTACTCAGTTGATAGTGCATTATTTAGAAAGGTACACATCTGTCAATTTAAGTCAGAGCGAAAACCAAGCCATGAAGTTCAAGGAAATTGCTGCATACCTCCAAGATAGAATTGTGTGGTGGCATAGATCCGGGGAAGATTATGGAAGAATGCTCAAGCATTGAACATTCCTGGGAGCAGAGTGGTCTCCATTATTGTGAAATGGAAAAGGATGAAACCACTTCTCTGAGTTGTTTAAGAAGAATATATTTTGTCATTCCGACTGAATGGGCCCAACTATATTACTACCGCTTTTATTGAGGAATGTAAACACCAATCATGTGTGAAGGATCTCTTGTTGTAAAAACGACTTAAAATGGTTGGAATTTTAAAAGCATTTAGAAAAATAACATTCAAGTAAATTTATTTCAACCAAAAAAATACATATACCTAAAAAATGTGGGTTAATTGAATACACACACAAGTATTCGAATACTAAATACATTTCTGGTATTCGAATATTTGACTATCTGTGCCCATCCCTAACTTGAACACCTTCAAGTTAGGGATGGGCCATCTGTTAGGAGACCCGAAGATCACAGTTTACCAATGCTCCCTATCCAATATGGCTCAAGAGGATATTCAAAGCAGTATGGGAGAATCTGCCCAAATCCAGGGTGCAAAGCTAGTAAAGCCATACCCAAGAAGAAAATCCAGTGTGCAAAGCTAGTGTAGCCATACCCAATAAGAACGCAGCTATGCTAAAGCTATAGTAAGAATGCTGGAAAAACTCAGGCCTTAAGACCAAAGCAAATTGAAAGAGTCTAAATCCGGCTAAGATTTAAGAAATTGTATTGTTATACTTTCAAAATGGTGAATGTAAATTAGGGAAAAAATAACCAAAGCAATGAAAACAAAAAAGCAGACAACTCTCCCCTATTAAAGACCATGCCCTCACTTTGAACTGCCCCTTACCTGTTTCAACTGCATTAGGAGTCTGAAAAAAATCTGTTGCTGTAACAGTGGTTTGGGATCCAGCTGATCATTTCCTTCTAAGTCGTTATTGTGGCCTCAAACAAAAACAGTGGTGGTTGTGGTTATTGGGTGGGTCACAGCGTGGAATTTTGGAAGGCTTTAGATGGGTCACAGCGCAAAACATTCTGGGAACCACTGGTATGAAGGACACAGTGCTGACTTGAGTGAAACACTTAAATATTTATTTTTCTCTCCTGTTGGATATATCAATGCACACAAATAAAATCAGGCCTGTATCACTTATCCTGTAGACAATGTCACAGTTGCTAGACACTCTGTAAATAGATACCACAGCAGTTTGTTTTAAAAAGGATCCGATAATCCATTATAACCCTGAGGGATATTCTAGAAACATGGCTTAACACATTGCCTGAACATACAGTATCAGGCTTTTTTTTGGAGTCCAGAACGGCTGGTTCTCTTTTAAATTATGAAACTAAGTGAAGCACATATCGGTTGGTTGGACAAATAGCTCATGCAGGCAATATTTAAAAAGGTCCTCATGAAAATGACAGAAAATGTATAGTCGAAAGATGGAGTCTGCCCAAGATCTGGTTTGATAGATCTTGGTAAATAAATAATCATAACAGAAACGTGGTTTGCAATTTTCTTCCTGCATTATTTCTGCACAATTGTTTGGAAATGTAGAAATTATTTAAAATCATACTAATCTGACGCATTGGTATAACCCAAATCTTGTGAAAATGATATAAAATGCTTTTATATCAAGATAATATCAAGTAAAATATAAAAAATTACATTTACATTAAATAATTTAGTGGAGGCTTTGTTTCATTTAAAGCAATCTGCAAGTCAGGCTGAGAACAATCATAGCATACAACTACATCCCCCACAAGATACATTGAAACTACAATAATATTAATCAATATAAATTATATATCATTATTCTTGGCTCACATTCACAGAAATATACTGTTAAATATGAATATACTACATATTATATTAAATAACTAAAATTAAATAGATCAAATATCTAGGCCCTGGTCACATGAGGTTCGGGTAAGAGTTGAGTTGGGAGCCTTGGTATGGGTTGAGTGGAACGGCCTTGGTGTGGGTTGAAGTGGAGCCCTGGTAGTCAGGAGGCACTTGATGGGCTGAAGTGTCCACATATTTAAGAGCTATCGGTCTATCTATCTATATTTTGCATTCACAGTATATTGTCCCAGTGGCCTCTCTCCATTATTGGCCATTGGGGTGCCTTGTATGCTAAGCGTCGTAATGGTCAGCGGCCCCTGGGTCCCGGACCCATTTGCCCGGTCCATAATCCAGCCCTGTTAAAGAACCATGAAAAAAAAGATTACAATTTATTTTTGGATGTATATAATAATTTTTCTATGTGAGCATGTATCCAGTTTAACTTAGTGAAAATCTCATTTAACCATTATATATTTCAAATTGTGAATCCTTGGGACTTAACTCTGTCATCAGGCTTTTCCATTATGGCTCCTAAAACCCTGTAATGGCCACTTACGCCCCATTAACACCAATAGAGCCCAGTCAAGGCAGCAGTCAGTGAGTGCAGGGGTGTTGTTTGTTTTAACACCTTGGTGGGGGACGTTGACAGCCTTCAGTGTGTATGTGCCTGCGCTGGTACCGTGGTCATTCAGGTAAGGAAATGAGGGCAGATTGTTGTGCTAACAGCCCTCATTTCCAGGAATACGAGAGAACCTGAGACAACCCACGACTCAACATCTTTCCACAAGCAAAAATTTACAGACAGACCGGTTGAGTTCGTAGAAGCTGAACACATTCAGAGAAACCAAGAATGGAGAAAACATTTGATAGAAATGGGAGGGTGCTTTAGCAAACACAAGCATTTTTTCAAGACCGCATCTTCTAAATTGGTACTAAAAAAACATAGAAACTATTGATTTACACTGTGGAACTAATTCTATACATAAATACACTGATCAGCCATAACATTATGACCACCTGCCTAAGTCCACCTTTTGCCGACAAAACAGCCTGATCCATTGAGGCATGGACTCCACTAGGCCTCTGAAGGTGTGCTTTGGTAGGACGTGTCAAAATAATATCCATGAATAGCAGGATCCAAGGTTTCCCAACAGAACATTGCCCAAAGAACCACACTTGCTCTGTTGGCTCGCCTTCTTCCCAAAGTGCATCCTGGTGCAACATGTTTTCCAGGGAAGTGATGCACACACACCCAGCCATCCACATGATGTAAAAGAAACCTGATTCATCAGACCAGCCCACCTTCTTCCACTGCTCCGTGGTCCAGTTCTGAAGCTTACATGCCCATTGTAGGCACTTTGGCAGTGGTCAGGGGTCAACATGTGCATCCTGATTGGTCTGCTCTACACAGCCCTTATACACACCAAACTGTGATGCAATTTGTTCTGACACATCAGTACCAGCATTAACATTTTCAGTAATTTGAGCTACAGTTGTTCATCTGTTGGATCGGACCACACAGACCAGCCTTTGCTCCCCACGTGCAAAGATGCTTTTTCTTCCTTAGACCACTTTTGATAGGTACTGACCACTGCAGACTGGGAACACCCCACAAAGGCTGCAGATTTGGAGATGCTCTGACCCAGTCATCTTGCCATTACAATTTGGCCTGTGTCAAATTCACTCAGATACTTACACTTGACGTTTTTTCATGCTTCTAACACATTAACTATTAGGACAGACTTTTCACTACTGACAGGCACCATGATAATGAGATTATCAGCGTTATTCACTTCACCTGTCAGTGGTCATAATGTTATGATTGGTGTATATGCAGTACACATTACTTTACCCCTCTTTTCCCCATTTCGTCACACCCAACTCTATCCGGGCTATTGAGCCGACTGGACCTGTGCAGTTTCTCTATATATTGACAAATTATGTGGCCTTACCAGCTATTTCTCAGTAGACAATTAGACATCCAGTTTAACCAGAAAACGACTGTCAAGACCCGAGCCAAACGTCCCTCTAGGTTTCTTCTAATGTTCAGATCTTTTGGGGACTTTTTCGTAGCTAATGTGCTCCAACAAATGCTGTTGTTAAAAAGCCTTTAAAAAGCATTTTTGTTCGACACATACACCGTGGATAGAACTCATTGCATACAGTACAATACCAAACCATCTGGACTGGCGGGGGAATGTAGCCAAACGTTTAACAGAACGTTTCCTCTCCAAGGGACGTACGTGATCTCCAGGCTCTGGCACAAGGCCAAACAGACTGTCAGCTGTGTGGGAGGAAGCTTCTCTCAGCAGGTCAGTCCAGAGCTCAGGGTGATTGATAGAGCGGCCGTTCTGGCCAATCCTCTCTTCCCACCATTAATCACACCAGGCACCCACACCTGCTGAGTGAATGCTTCCTCTACATTCAGCAGCTGAAGCCTTGTTGCGTCTCCTCCCTCCCCCTCTTCTTCCCATCTCACACTCTTTCATCTGTCCTTCATTCAGCCCCTGTAGTCCTGGACCACTAAACACAACATTTGGCTGGCTAATCATTCCAGCATGTGCCTTCTCTTTCTTTCTTAAATCAAAAGACTCCAGTGAAGTCTTAATGCTGTTTTCTTTATTAACATTCCTATAATAAAGGCAATCCCTGTAAAGGCATGTAGACTTTCACTGGAGATAAGTGCATTTACCACAGCTTTAAAGCCATAGCATTAATCTCAACATTATCACCATCGACATCATCCATCAACCTAACAAGGGCATGTTCATTCATTACGGATTAGGAACTGAAGGCAAACCCTGACGAACACTGTTGGTATCATAATAGCTTATTAAAACACATAGCATCATACACACTTCTTTCCCTTGATTCTAAAATACAGAATCATACCCGTCCCTCTCTTAGACGTTATTCAATTCATAGTGATACAAAATTAAAAAGCAATCATTGATATAAAAAATACTGGAAATATGTATTCATATAACACAATGGATATTCACAATATAACCACCATATTTATTTTTCCTTAACAATTTCCTTTTTATATCCTGTGTGGATCAGCAAAGCAGCAGCCTGTTTTTATAATAATAGCGATGAAGACCATGTTTAGCAATCTGCCTAGATTAATAGTTCAGAATAGTCCTTGGCAGGATAAAAGCCCAGATTTGGGCAAAGTCACTATTATGTCTT
>JACXGJ010000683.1:53138-110747 GCA_016801105.1 Esox niger
CGCTAGGACCCCCTGTGTCACGACACCGCTAGGACCCCCTGTGTCACGACACCGCTAGGACCCTCTGTGTCACGACACCGCTAGGACCCCCTGTGTCACGACACCGTTGTGACCCTCTTTTTCTTGGTCTTATGACTCCATTGTGACCCTCTGTCTTTCACATCTTCATCTGCGACGTCAGCAGAAATACAGATGAAATTAAACCACTAGTCTTTGGGGTAGACAGAGGAATGAGGGTATATGCACACAGGTCCAGTCCTCCCCTCTAGTAGGTCTGTCGACCCGTAACCGAGGAAGGGGCAACAGAATCGGACATTAAAGCAGATATCAGGGTGGGGGTTGACAACAAAAAAGGTGGATGAGTTTAGATGTAAGGGGCAGGGGACAGGGGTCGTAGATCAGCGTTGGCTGTGTGCGCGGATGACAGTGTGTTGGGTCGGTATAGTGTAGGTCAGGGTGGACGTCCGAGAGGGGGATCTGGATGGTGTGTGGTGGTCGTAGGCCAAGGTGGAAGCTCGGGAGGGGGTCCGGGAGTTGTTGTGCTGGGTGTAAAGCAGAGTGGAGGTCTGAGACGGGCTCTGGGTAGAGTACTCAGCTCCGTAAGCTGTCTCACCAGAGAAGACAGAGTCAGAAGAGCCGCTTGTGTCTGGACCCACTGAAGAATACTGGACCGCCGGGATGGACAAGTCCAAATACTCCTAGACAGAAAAGAGAACACACATTCAGGGGAATAATTCAAGAGGCCCTATTTTATATTAAAGAGCTGGACACCTAAGACGCAAATACATGTGGTTATGGAGTGTGTTCTGATTGGCCAGTAAAGACAAGTCTCAGCACACCTACAACTTCAAAAATGACAGAAAATCCAGCCCTTTCACATCACCGCCCACAATGCTCTTGTTCTCCTTGGTTGCGAGAATATCTCAAATATTTCAGACACGCCCTTGACCCACCGCCTGCCCTAAAACATTTACCACTGTGTTTGGTTTGTTAAGTGTGTTTTTTTTCACCTGGTTGGCCATGAGTGACAGTGTGCTGTCCAGATCCTCTACCAGCTGTTGGAAGGTTGGTCTGCCAGAGGGAACAGCGTGCCAGCAGTCCCTCATCATCATGTACCTGAAAAGACAAAAACAAGCCAATGTCAGAATAGAGCATGTGTTTGTTTTACTATGCTGTGTGTGTGTGTGTGTGTGTGTGTGTGTGTGTGTGTGTACGTGTGCGCGTGCGTGCATGCGCCAGTGTACTCACAGCTCCTCTGTGCAGGCGGCTGGTTTGTCCATACGATGTCCCTCCTTCAGCAGTTTGAAGAGCTCCTCCACGGGAACACCAGGGTAGGGGGAACCTCCTAGAGTAAAGATCTCCCAGAGCAGCACCCCAAATGACCACCTTAAACACACACACACACACACGAGAAGCATTCATTTCAACAAACCTTTTTACTATCAGGGAAAATTACGACTTGGATGTTAAACTAGATGCTCAAACACCAGGAATAAACACAATATCCTCTGCTGTCTGATGGGAATTAGGAGAGGGAGGCTTACACGTCACTCTGGTGCGTGTAGATGCGGTCAAATAGAGCCTCTGGTGCCATCCACTTCACTGGCAGACGACCCTACGAGAAAGACAAGAGGTTAAGACCTCTGTGGGTCTGAAAGTCATCCCTCTGCACGCTCCGGGGCGGCCATGTTACTCACATTGGTGGTCTTCTTGTAGTAGTCTATGTGGTGGATGTCTCTGGCCAAGCCAAAGTCTGCTATCTTCATCACGTTGTCCTCTGTCACTAACACGTTCCTGGCAGCCAGGTCTCTGTGAATGCACTACAGACCAACAAAATGTATTAATTCACTGGTTGAATCAAAGATCTGAATGTGTAAATAATATCAACTAAGCCACAAACAGTTTGATAGACAAAGGTAGTGGATTAAGGCTGCTGGATGTCACAGATCTGCCATTTAATGTAATGGGGGCTTAGACATGGAAGCGGGTCATGGTGATTTGTAATATCCATAAAACATTCTGCTGGTGGTTATAGAATGAATGGGTTCTTTGCGAGAAACTATTGAGGGAGTTGTTCCTTTCCAGACCAGAAAAGGACCTATTCAGTTTCTTATGTCAACAATACTGAGGAAGTCAAGAAGTTTAGATAAATATCCACCATCCACCTGTTGATGCTCTACAATTGAATTATTATAATATGTTACTTCTGGTTCCTGTAAATAATGACTGTAAGGCACATTTTGATGCAAACACTTCTTTTCAGAAAACCATACTAGATTTCTCCCCCACATCAGTCTCATCTGCTGTCTTTGGCGTCTGTCATGTTTGCTCATCTTTGGCAATAAGCGTCAAATAAAACTTGCCCTGACCCCTTTCGTGACCATTGACCTCCATTTAACCCTTCATGGCCAAAATTGTGAGACGATGGGTCTTCTGACCTTTTGTGAGGCGAGGTAGGCCATTCCTCTGGCCACCTGGTAGGCAGCAGACACCAGCTCCCTGACCTCCAGGCTGTCCAGCGGGGCCTGGCTCGGCCCAGACCAGTACTCCAGACCCACGGGCCTCCGACACCGCAGGTACTCCCTGAGGTTCCCCTGAGACGCATACTCTACCACCACATAGAGGGGGCCTGACGAGAGAAAGCGTATCTTTTTAAAACCTTGTGCTCCCCACGATTCAGTGGTTGGACCACTGCTTTTCTTCAGCTCTCGGTAGTGTCACTTGTTCTTTAATAATATGCAATTTTGCACAGAAACGTGCCAGTCTTACCATCTTGTGTGCAGGCTCCCAGCAGGTTAATAATGTTCTTGTGTTTCCCAATCATCTTCATCATCTCCATCTCAGATATCAGATCACTCAAGTCCTTCTCTGTGGCATCCGCTACACGGAAAACAAGATATTACTTCACATCAGAACCACACAAAACAAACACTAATGATCTACAAAATATACATAGTATTTCAGGAAGAAGTCAGTAGTATTTCTACGTACCTTTGAGCATCTTGACAGCTACCTTGGTGAGACTAGAGGGTTTTTCTCTGTCCAGACCGGTAGCTTCAGCTAACACAACCTGACCAAAACAACCTTCACCAAGCGGCTTTCCCAGAGAAAGCCTGAAACAGACACACAGCTATGAATGCCCTGTGCTGTTAGGTTATGAATCCCCCTTAATGAGGTTATAAGCACCGTATTACGTAGATTACGTCATGTGCAGATTGTGTATGCCTTATGTTCTTAACTGTGTATCCCGTATGCAGTAAAATGAGCCACCTAGTACCTGTCTCGTGACAGCTCCCAGAGCGGGTCTGCAGGCAACTCATACTCTGAAACCCCAGCAAGGATGTGTGTGGCTCCACTGGAGAGGCGGGGCCTGACCAGACATACTCCCGACTGCAGAGAGGAGGAGGAGTCCACAGACACCTAGAAAGGGAAATGAGGTGAAATTTAACATGCTAGGTTTTGGGGTTTGCCCAGGGCACTAAAGTCTGGTGAAAATCTCATGGGAAAGCTTCATGTCTCACACAAATATCCCAATGGCAGTGCTGCTTTTTCACCAAATATGGTGTCTGACATTGTGGCCAAACAACTCCACCTGTAGTAGTTTTGATCTTTAACCAGGCGTGGTCTGCCAAATGTCAGTCATGTCTTGAATATTTTTGAGAGCAGAGGGTTCTTCCTTTCGGACCTTCCATATTGGCCAAGTTTGTACAGTCTCCTTCAGTCTCTGTTCTGTCTTCTGACAGTACACTACTGCACTTTGACAATGAGTGTGACAAGAGTGGCCTGTAGATCCCTTGATGTCAGAGACTTTCATGAGCATTTTTTGTCAGAATTTGTTTGAATGACCCGTAGATTTTCTTTATGTGTAGATGATCCTTTAGACAATGGAATTATGTACTTGGTTTTGAGGTTTTGAAATCCCTCCCAGACTCATAGGCATCAATAATGTTTTTTCTGAAGGCCTCGCATATGTCCTTTAATCCTGGCATGATGCGTTATGACAAAACCATGTTTCTAATCTTTATGGAAGTCTGGGTTGTCCAAGTTACTTTCCAATGATGCTCCAATTTGCACCGGATTCTAGTTTGAGAAATGTTCTATAACAGTAAGGTAATGGTGTACTAACGTCTTCCACCGATTAAATAGCATTTCTATTCATTTCACTTGCATAACTGGTTCCAAAGAAAAAACAGTTTTGTGTGATTTGTTTAATTGGCAAACTTTTTTTCATGTGGGTATCTGTGTATTACTGTAATGTGTGTTTACTAGTGTATGTATCTGTGTGTTCATTGGTATGTGTATTTGTGTGTTTTACCTGTCTGCGTAGGGGGATGCTCTTGGCCAGTTTGTGAACTGCCAACTGGCTGTTGAAGTCACTCTTTTTAGGGGAGCAGCGTAGTCGGCAGGCAATCGCTATGGCGACCAGAAGGATGATGATGAAAAAGCCAACGCAGTAGATAAAGATCTCCAGGTAGGTCTGAGAGGGGACTGGAGATGGAGGCAGCTCTAGAGGAGAGGGTAGGAGGTCAATACTTTTCTTCTTTTTTAATTTTTTTTTTACATTGGATCAATTTCCAATTTCACTGTAAGTGCCAATTACATTATATGAAACAGGTACAGTGTATCATAATGAAACATGATATAATTCGATGTGTACCATTTACAACACTGAGCCAGGCAGAGTGGTGAGACAGTCCTATAGAGTTTCCAGCCAGACACGTGTACTGCCCTTCATCCTCTTTAGACACATTCCTCAGAGTGAACACCTCCATCTCTCTGTCTGTGGTGTTCAGCCCTGCATTCTGAGGAGACAGACAGAGGGGAAAGGAAAAAGGACAGAGACAGTGGGGTGGAGGAAAGAAAGAGGAAAATAGGGAGAGGAGTTGATGTGGGTTAGTGAAAAAGTATTGGGAATGTGTGCTTGCCTTAGTTATTGGTGTGTGTGCAAGCTTAACATTCATTAGGCGTTTATCTTCAGAATGTGTGCACGTGAGTGCACGTGTACATTCAGTAGGTGTGTACGTGTGTTCACGTGTACATTCAGTAGGCGTGCATGTGAGTGCATGTGTACCTTCAGTATGCGTACGTAGGGCAGTCCGTCTGGCCCCATCTGACTGCCATTGATAGTGATGTGTTTGAGCCATTGGATGTGGGGCTGAGGGTCGCTGTACACCCGACATACAAACTCCACGTCACTACCCACCACCGCCGTACGATTGGCTGGCAAGCCGGCCTGGAGGATGGGCCTGTGAGGGGAACGTTCTGGAACACAAATGCACATCCAAAGTGAGTGACAAAAGTACCCTCACCTTTAGAACACACGTCTCTGTATACATGCATATCAACATTAAACACACGCACGCACCCACTACGTCCAACTGGTAGGTGTGTGTCAGGCTGCCATGCTTGTTCGACACCAGACAGGTGTAGTTGCCTTTATCAGACGGAACCACTGACTCCATTATTATAGTCCACATGTGGTCCCGGAGCTGAAAGTGGGAGGGAGATTATTTTAGTGAGTTAAACATTTATAAAAAACACACACACACACACACACACACACACACACACAAACAAACACAGAAAGTACAAACACAGAAAGTACAAACACAGAAAGTACAAAAACAGAAAGTACAAAAACAGAAAGTACCAATGAGTAAAACTTTGTTTCCAAGGTTCAAGCATGTTACCCTTTGGTACTGTAACCTCTACTTCATGTGTGTGTGATTTAACTGTCATTTTAGAGGTTATATAACTACAGAGACAGCCCTATATGCAGCAGAGGGTTGTATAAACACACACACACCTTGAAACCTCCAATACGCTGGTCTCTCCTGAACTCTTTCCCATTCTTGTACCACCGCAAAGTTGGTGTGGGATTACCAGTTGCCTGGCAACGAAACTTAACAGTCTTACTGGCAGGAACAGCATGAAGCCTCTTCTCCATCTTGTCTGGAGTCACCCACTGAGGAGCCATGGCTAGAGAGAGAAGGGAGGCATGAAAGGTATTCACATTAGCAACTCTCTAGTCGGTTCCAGTTGTTCTTAACCATTAAGGTGCCTACATATTCACAACCCAAAGAGCGCCAACTATGGTCATTTCTGGGTAGGTTAATGACTCATTAAAGATAAAGCGAAAGAAAGGGAGAGAAAAAGAAGTCAGAGAGTGGGCTTACGTTGGATCTTCTGATTGGTGGACAGTTTATTTTCCTCTGAAGAAGACTCATCATCATCCTCATCCTCAGACGACACCAGCATGTCAGCTACGGAGAGAGGAAAATGTGAAAAGTCAGCTACGGAGAGGAAAACGTGAAAAGTCTGCTACGGAGAGGAAAACATGAAAAGTCAGCTACGGAGAGAGGAAAACGTAGCTTTCCTTTACTTTTCTCAAACACAAACCAGAGTTAAAAGTCGGTGTGCGTGTGTGTGTGCGTGTGTGTGTGTAAACAGACAGGAAGGGCTGAGGCAGGGTTACTCTGTGGGGGTCTGGGATGCTCCTGCTGAGGGAAAAGGAAAACGGCTTAAAGATTAACCTTTCACCCCTCTGAGCAGCCCCAACTGTCACCACGGTGCATTCACACACTTCCCCCGCTTCTTAACCCCCCCGGAAATAAACACACCAATCATCAGCACCTTCATCCTGGCAAATGGTCACGAACAAAGGGTGGGGGGTGGGGGTTTGAAATGAGAAGGAGGGCTTGAGTGAGGAGTGGTGGAACTGAAATGAGAAGGAGGGGGTGAGTGAGGAGCGGTGGAGTTGAAAAGAGAAGGAGGGGGAGTCAGGGGAGCAAGGAGCGGGAGAGTTGAAAAGAGAAGGAGGGGGAGTCAGGGGATCAAGGAGCGGGAGAGTTGAAAAGAGAAGGAGGGGGAGTCAGGGGAGCAAGGAGCGGGAGAGTTGAAATATGGAGGGGGCAAGTTGGTGGATTGGAGGGAACGTCAGTGGGTCCGAGAGCTGGGTCTCATCTCATTTACGCCCGGTTATAAAGCTGAGAGAAAAAGCCTTCTTGTTTGCCCTTCTGCCTGACATACTTCCACAGGGCTCCATTACAAAGCAGAACCAGCGATGTGAAATCAGTGGTTCCAACAGCAGAGACGCTCCCTTTCACACAGCAGGCTGCGTACTGATTAGTACGACATAACATATTACTAATGTACTATTAACCGTACAGTTACAGATGAAGACCATCATGAAGATTGTGTGGAAGGAGGCCCCTGAATGGCACAGCGGGAACGTATCACCGGGAGAACGGGGTTTGGGTTAGGGTTAACCCTAACCCACGGTGGGAGGTGTAATTGGTCAGCATCGTGTGTGGGTTTGGGGGTTTAGTAATCGAATATGGTTGCTTGGCCTCATTGCACTCCTTTTTGCGGCTTGGATGCCTGTGAGCTCAACTGAGATTGAAGGCCAGAGAGTGTATTCCTTCCGGCTTATAAGGGTTATGGTAGGGATCTGTTCCTATATGCGATGGCGCAAGTAAATAAAAGAAAAAACATGTGGAAAGAAGAATGGACTAACGAAGGGTCAGGGTTTTCATGCAGCCACTGTTGCTGTCAAATGGATTCTAGAACCTGATAGAACGTTTTATCTCCATGCTGAAATCATAGAATTAGGCATTCAAATTAAAATCAATGGCAGGAGGGTAGCCAAATGGTCACGAGTAATGGGCCAGTAAAGTAAAGGTTGCTGGTTTCATTCCCTGAGCTGACATGTTCTTTGATCACTTGACAGTTAACACTAAAGCCCCTTTCACAAGGGGCCTAAAATGCCTCTTTAGATATGAAAGGTAGGCAAAGGGAAACCCGTATACAAAGACGATACACGTCTTTCCTGCAACAAAAGTAGTCTATTTTACTGATTCATTTCGGCTTTGTGTGAATGAGGCAGTATAGCATTGGTGGCTTTCTTACGCGCTATGATTTTTCACGCTGTGACTAACATCCAAACGCAGGACGTGTGCTTGGATAAACCAATCACAAAGTTGTGTAGAAACTATGCATATCCTGTGAAGTTGTTCCTCTTCCTGGTGCACCTAGGATTCATACTGATGTCTAATTCTCTTCAATTCTGCCACAAACTCTGATTCGGGATCATATCCTTTCATTGGCCTTTATATTTTTATAGAAAACATGTCGATTGGCCAGGAAAAACTGACTTAAAAAAATAACGATTGGTCCTCGTCCTAATATGTTTTGCATAAATACACAGATTTTAATTCAAATAGTTATTGCGGTGATGCATTCCTTTTTTTGACCAATTACATCCTCTTAAATTCCATGATGGTCACGCCCCTCTCAGCAGGACATGGCCTGGACCAGAGAAGGCACATCATCATCATTTCTCCTGTAATCTAGAGAGATTAAGTCCATAATCAACATCACCACACACTGACACAGACCATCCCGGAATCCCAACCTCAGAAGAACAGGTCTGTAATCTACAGGGAGAGGTCTGCAGAGACTGCATTATGGGAGGTCCTGTATACTGTCTGTTCATAGCAGTGAATATTACTAATGAGAGGTTGTCAAAAATAGACAGATGGAAAGAAAAAAGAGCTACAGAAAACTCGAATAGGAGAAACGGAATCCAATAACCGTGTGCAGGGCAAAAATCTAAAATGATCTTTGAAAGAAGAAGCAAGATGGAGATGTGTTTGAAGCAAACTTTGTTTCTGGAAAATGTTCGATTTTGGTGTTTTTGACCGAAAAAATGAAGAATTTATGGGATCCAAAACAACGGTATCACACACAAGCGCTCTCAGCTGGAAGCCAGATGGTTGGAAACTAAATGCACACACTACAGGGTGTTAGGGCTAGTCAGGATAGTTGTGGTTACAGGACTAGCCAACCGAAATAAAACCAGCTCCATTCAGAGAGAATTCATCCTTTCCTACCAAACACAGCCTTTCTGTTTCATATTCAACAAGCGGTGTGTGTGGACAGGATATGTTAACCATTGCCAGCGGTGGAGGAGCTAAACCACAGTTTTACCATGAAAAATCGCTGTAAACATCCTCAGCTTTAAACTAAATGGACAAACCTTGAAGACTGAGTTCCTTTTAGACCAATATAGAACCCCCCCCCCCACCTTCGGCCCAAACATACACACACACACTAACACACACCCACACACTTTACAGTGTGTCCTGTTCTCTAGCTCGGAGTGAACAGTTCCAGACAGCAGTACAGTCAGTGGGATTGAAACATCATGGCAGCAGCCTGAGCCCAGAACCCTCAGTCTGACATGAAAGAGATCAAATAACAAAGAGGAATGAAGGCCCACAATAAACACACACAAGCGAGCATAGGCATGCGCGCACACACACGCACGCACGCACACACGCAGTCTGTGTGCAAACGTAAGCGTACACACACATAAGGCAAGAATCAGTAGGAGTGGGAGACTGGGGGGACTGACAGACAGAGGGACAGGCTTTTGGCGGGCCATGTCTCTTACCAGTGTCAGTGATGTCAACAGCCGGTCTGGACTGTGTCAGTGGATAGTGGACCAGCAAAGACCAGAGAAGCAACAGGGTCCAGTGGGACAACAGCATTCTGATACTGGTAGTTAGACTGGTACAGAACGGGACTGGTTAGAAGGACCGGTTCGGCCGAGGCGGGGCTGTAGAGGATGCTCCAATGGATCAGATCTCCACCGTCCACCACGCAGGCACAGAACTGGGAGGAGAAAAGAGGGACAGAGGAACATTGGGTTTAGTCATGACACTGCTACCCTGCCAGGCCATGCTGTCAGGAAGACTTTGGTGGACACTGACACGGGGTGTCTGTTCACAGGTCTCAGATAGGAACACTGTTCCCACACCTCCTGGCCCTGACACTCAAGCATCTGTCTCAGTGGAGGCAGGACAGATACGCATCTCACACAAACACACGCTTGTCCACCTGTCAAACCTTAATGCTCATCGATCATTCCCAAATCAAGCTGTGTTATTGCATCCCAGTTATCTCCACCTTTTCCTCACCGCTAACACCTCCTGGCTAGGGAAGGGGGCACCATTTGCTTGAGGTCTACAGGTCAGTGCCACAGGGGGCCAGCCTCATTGACATGATGGATCTTGTGTTTAGCGCGTACTCGAAGCCACAGAAACATAACTGTAGGGAGGGAGACAAAGAGGGCTGTAAAACTATAATATATCCCCATCGCCTCCTCATAGCTAACTGAACAGCGCAGTGGTACATTACCATTACTGAAACATGTTCACTACAGTAGCTTCCGAGTTGGTAGCCTGTTCGTTTGTGTGTTTCTGATGCAACTATATATGAATGGGACACAAACTCTCGCTCATAAGTTAATCAAAAATTAACTATTGAAGACCTTTTTTCTGTCCCCAAATAGATGTTTTGGGGCTTAACAATTAGGTTTATAAATAAAAGTATATTGTTTTTAAGAACAACTTCGGAGTCCAAATTTAGATAGTGATGTAAATGTGTGTGTAAACAAAGTGTTTGAATACCAGTAGAGGGTGTTCATTGCCCTGGGCAGAAGTGGACATGGCCCAGTGTAGACGGGGACATGGCCCACTTAGTTTTTCAGTTAGGACATTAAACGGGTACCTTGACTTCTCAATGGACACTAAAGATTGCATGGCACTTATCATAAGAGTATGGGTGTTAACTGTCATATCCTGGTGAAATGTTCTCTGGCCCTCATCAGTAGGGCCAACTAATCATCCCCAGCTTCCAATTGGCTCATTCATCCCATCCTCAACGTAACAAAATCATTATCTTAAAGTGCCACAGGTAATAAACCGAGTTAAATTAATAATGTATGTTATTCACTCTGGATACGATTGTCAGCTAAGTTACTAAAATTGCAAAGTAAAAGAATTGTGAGTTTTATGATGACCCAAGTGAGGGGTGTGTGGAGTGAGGCATGTTTATGCAGACATCAATAATGCCTTTCATTTAACACACACACACCATATACTCTCATAGACACCACCCATTATTCAACAACACACAAATGCTAAAGTGTATAAATGGATATGTTAGCAGATTTATTCGTATTTTGGTGGACAGTTGCTTCGTACTGCTGGCTAGCAGAAGACCAAAGGGGCACTCTTCGTGGCAGAGAAAAAACACACACAGACACACAGGGTTGGCCTCCACTTGTACACCCAACCAGCTAAATCAGGTGTGTTATGGCATGGCAACTGCCATAGCTTGTCATGAGGAGAGATGGACACCCCTGCCATAGAAGCTAAAAGCTAGCTAACAGCGAACACACCCAGCTCTGTCAACCTCACTGTGGTAGTTGTCACACCACCACAGAAACACCAGACACAATTAGAACTGAAATAAGGCATGTTTTCCCCCTGATCTGGCCAAGTGGTGTGGCCGCTTTACATTCTCAAGGGTCTTCAGGGAGCGAAATAGCAGATAGATGCCAAATAACATTAACTTTTACGCAATCACATTTCAGCAGTTTAACTGATGCACTAAAATAAAGGGACTTGCATTCAACTCCAAGGACAACAACCATCAGATATGATTATTGTCATTAAAACCTTTGCTTTAGGGCTAGTGCTAGTTGTTCTCAGTGCTAGTTGTTCTCAGTGCTGTTGTTCTCAGTGCTGTTGTTCTGCAGCTCCTGGGAAACCAATGGTGGGTCAGCTGTAATAACTCAGAGGGTTGAAGCGTTTCAAAATGGATGGTATGATAGTAGCTACAGACACATACGAGACACACATACAGTACACTCACACACAAACACTCACTCACACAGTGGCGTATAGTCGCTAAGCCAGGAATAGAGCATTACACCAGCTTTTCATTGAAGGCTTCTACCTACTTGAACCATCAACCCAATCTATCTCTTCCCCATACATTCCTCACCCTCACACCTGTCTCCCTCCCTCCCTATTTCTGGCAGATGTGACCTCTCGCTAGATTTTCTGTTCTTGCAAGCCATCAGCTACACATGAAATGCTGCCACAGCCCCGTCCGCCCGACATTGTAATCTGCCAGAGTAGCACACGTTTCCCGGTAGAGGCCCACCCCTCTGGCAGGCAAAGCTGGAAAACAGCTGGCGATGTGTGTGTGGTTTTGTTGAGGATATGCTACCCTGACCCGTCCATGCTGCCAAAATGGGAGGTTATATACAGGCATAGACTGTGAAACTATGTAACACAACATAAATACGGTCACATCCAAAGGCTGAATGCCTGGAGACAGATAAAAGGACAGAGTACACACAGGTCTGCTTCTAGACTTTCCCGCCACCCTTAACAGATACTGGGGAAAAGCTCAGTAACTTACCATAAACCTCCATCTACCTTCCTGTTCAATATCTCTGTTCTGAATGATTCAGTTAAAAATTGTTCATTAATTTCTGTGATTTCAAAAGCCCATTAACAGCCTACACTTGAAAGTGAACACTCATGGTCGTCACCACTCACCACGTCAGCAGAATAAGTGCGTGTTTATAATACCTCTCTAGTGACCAGATATAAACAACCAAAGTGGTCGTCTGACCATAATGGCACAGTGTCCAGGACAAATATAAAGTCTACGGAGAAGGGGTCAACCAAAGGCTATATTAAAGTTTGTCAGACCGATAACTCGTTTAAGGTTATGGTCTGCCAATCGTGTGGCAACAGATATCCGTAGTGATACAATTATCACCGTATGAAAGTCGGTTCAGCGCATGACTCACTGGTCAACCAGTGGCGCGGTGACTCAACACACGCGCTGCTGAACAGGGCAGCCGGGATTCGAGTCATACACGCTTGTCATTTATTGTGTAACCGATACATTTACGCTGTCATCCGTCGGGCAGCGCGTGCCAAGTTTTCCCACATTTACAGTGACATGAGAGTGAGTCGTAATCTGTATTTGTTACTGTGTTTGAAAGATTAATTCATCTTCCTAGACGAATTCTGTTATACCATACTAAAAATGTGTAGACCTTCAAATGGAAATTCACGTGTTTTCTATAGTCTACTCACAGCCAATTTGTCGTAAATACACACCATCCATTGTTTACAAATTAATGTCAATTTCACGTATATTTTGTTCATTCTGTAGGTCTATGATGTCTACCACTAGTAGGACTCGTGATACTAGGCCCAATACGGAATGTGTTTACTTTTAAACAGCGATTAAAGGTAATTCTCACGTGGGCCACGTTTAGAGGCCAAATAGTCTCGAGCGCTGCAGATAGAAATACAATGCATAGAACCAATGTGATTGCTTATTCTACAGTTCAGAGGCGCATTTCTACCTGAACGTTCAAAAACGTTCAGTTCTGGTTAAAATGTCATCCAGCAAAACTGTTATCCAGCAGTAAATCTGCTCACCTTGATTTATCAATACTTCATACGCACTTTATAAGGCAGCACGTCATAGGAGATACGGTTCAATCATTATACCACAATAGCGTCTAACTACCAGATCAAAATCTGATTTAAACTCAAAATCTTATCAAAAGCAATTGCACACAAACCCGTTGTTACTGCAGTTGTACCCAAAAGCCTATATGCAACCACATGTAGTGGCTCCTAAACTGTATAGGCTATCCAATCATTATTCATGAGCTATGCGTTTCAGCTCTCCGTGATCATGCTTGATTAGATGTATTTTAAAATAGCATTTGTCTTAAACGAGCAATATATCACTAAGCCTGGAAAATAATGAACCAATGTTTACACACCACATGATGCAGACTGCAACACTGTCTGGATATTTATCGCATTGCATGTGTCTCACCTGAGTTCGGATCTTTGTGCTGCTACTCTCGAGGAGTTAGGTATGATAGGAGTCTGTAAAGGAATTATATGTCCGACTCCTCCGATGTATTTTAAACCAGTAAATCACAAATGAAGTAAACAATACGGGTTTTTTCAGAGTTCAAATGGAGTGGCGCGGCGAAACCTCGAGTAATGGCCATTGATTTAGTACCAATGGAGCCGTCTGTGTCTTTTACCTTCTGAATGAAGAGGTATAAACAGCGTTCGAGTCGAGTTCCAAGGCGTGTAGCCTACTTAGTAAAGTTGGCGATTCGACGATATTTGTAGCAGAAAATCCAGATGTTCCTATAATTTGAGAAAGCGTGGGGAAACTCCAATCGACCAAACTACTGTCGAATGTCAATAGTATAGACTATGCTTTTGATCTCTTTTTTTAAAGTCAACCCCGTACAGATCTATTTGTAAATAGCATGTGAAACGAAGTGGCTGGCAACATCACATAGTTCATTGTCAATGAATGTATTTTCTTGCGGCGAATTCCAGTTCCCTGCAGCGTCTGACCTCCCCCAACAACTTCTCACTATTGCGTGCATACGTGAAGGAGACCTCCCCCTTCTCTCCCTTTCTCTGCTCTGCCCTCTCCCCTATTCCTATTCCCTCTGACTTGAAGGAACCCAAAATGATTTCGCCCAATAGTTTTCAGGGACTTCCATACGTTTTACAACCTCACTGTTGCTGCAGCTCTGGAGTAGCTCACCTGGGGTTTATTCATTTAGCCAAACAAAAGGTTTTAGGGATTTGTGTGACTATTCACTTTTTAGAAAAAAACTGTAAATCGACTTAATGTGTTCGCAAAAAATTACTTGGCGTTTGATCCTGTGGTCCCTGATGAGAAGTTTGAGAACCAATAATAAAACATACATTGTAGACCTGTACAAGTATCTTACATTCATAATAAAAATACTTTCTGCAAATAGACATAGTAGTTCATGATTATTTTGTTATTTAAAAAAAAAATCTTAAAAGGCATATGGAAGGCTTCTGCTATTAAATATGTTTATCGATGTAAAAAAAAGTATGTATGTATTTCAAAAGGCTTTCCATATAAACCAACATTTCCAGATAAACCACTTTATGAGGTATAAGGGAAATGCACAGACACTAACAAAAGTGTCACTTTCACTTTCTCCACATTTTGTTCTTATAGACTGAATTTATAATTGTGTTAATAGTATGCTTATTCATTCGATTGGTCTTATTAAATGGGAGATGTTAGCAGATATATTACGAGTGGAGAGCCACTGCAGCACTGCAGTGTCAAGTAAGAAATGCACAGAAGACAGTGACGGCGATGCTACGTTTGTAGAAGTTGATCAATGTCCACCTGTGAAACATTTGATTGTTTGTACAAGGTCCTACATTTGACATTGCATGTTGAATGATTCAAAACACATTGATCTACCTGGGGATTGAAGTTACAAAAACATTATTCTCTATTTAAAGCAAACTCCACCCTCTGACATTGAAACACAACGCATTTTGGAGATCCTCCCAATGTCCCTTTTGGAAAAGGCTTTTATCCAGCAACTGCTTTATCTTTTCTAGAATATCTTTATATTAGTCCTGTCATTTTATTAGCAATTGAACACAATTATCAACCCATTTTTGAGGGATTTGAAAATACATTGGGTTAAAAAAACACTCTCGCCCTGCTCAGTTTGCACACGATCATATCTCCTGTCAGTCTGGGGAAATCAGTTTGTAATCCTAATCTCATTACACACAGTCCATTAGGTACATGGAAAAACCAATGGTAATTTTGATCTTAGACTCATTACATTTCTTCTTCTGATAGCCAGATTCCCCCGGTTTCACCCCTCTTTCCTTCTATCTACACCCTTTCAAGCAATGAAGAGTTCAGAGGATTCATACTGGGTACTTCTACATATAACGATCCTTTGACTCCTTCAGCTTGCTAAGGGAAACCTGTGACCCTCCCAGAAATGACTTCTTCAGATATCTACAGATCGAGACTAAAAATGTGTACACATCTTCCTGTATTTTAAAATACTAGTCCTTCGTGCCTCAAAATGTGCCCCCCCCCACACACACGCATGAACACACACACACATATAGTATATTTTGTCTATATGTCACATTTCAATCTGTCGACCAATCGTAAACAGATGCCATCAAACCAAAATGGGAGCAGGAAGGACAGGGAAATGTCCATTGAAGACTGGGAGAATCATTTCTGCTCGACTCCAAACAGGTTTTACAGATACATTGCATTATTCAAAACCTATATTGCAAGTATTTTACCTGATTCTTATTTGACATATGGCTAATGGCAGAAGACACACAATGTCTGGGATCATTTTGGAAATTCTTGATATTCTGTAACTAGATCTAATGCTGATTATCCTGGGAGTCTGGGACTCAAGCAGATTAGCTACTAATTAATAACGGACTTCTTCCAAAAATATTTAGTCTCATCAACTAAACTGTGTCTTGAGAGAGTTTAACAGACTTTTCAGCCTTTCGTCTCCAATTTGGAACATTTGACACTTTAACATGTCACATCCTAGATAATGCCTTTGATGCACTTTTAGTCTTGCATGTGGTTTGGGTCTCTGTGTGCATGCCCTTTTGCTCAAGCAGTAGAAGTGTGAGTAGGGGGTAGGGAGGGAATGGAAAATGTGGGGGGAGGTGTGAGGAAGACTTGGGGATGCTAGTTGTTGGTGTAGCGAGTGGGGTGTACATTGTTTTGGGATGTACATGCTAACTTTCTCCTCTGTATTTAACTTTAACCGAACATTAAAATACTGGCACCATCTGTTGTACAAGTCTTGGATGACAGGAATGTGGCCCCGGGGATGAACTTATGCACCACCCTCTGAAGCATCAAGGGTAACACCGTTTCTGTATCAAGTAGTGACGCAGCCTATTAAGATGCTCTCAGTTGTGCAGCAGTATAACACTTTGAGGACCTGATGGCCAGAACATTTTGCTTTCTAAGGGGTACCAGACTCTGTCACGCTTTCTGGTGCTGCGTCTCCACTGGGACTCACTCCAAGCCCTGTGGAACCCCATTGCTTTATTCTAATGTAAACTCCAGTGTTTTGTTTCCACTAGAAGAGGGACTGTGGGACAAGTACATGGGGTGGGGAGGGATGAGTGAACGTAGGATGAACTGCTTTCGACCCCTGGAATATAAATCGAAAATATTCTGGTCAACAACCGTGGAAATGGAGGGAGTTCTTCATCTTCAACAAGAAAGGAGGGACATTCTGTACACAATGTAATATTAGTGTGGGTTATTTAAAATAGCTAGCTGTTTTTGAAAAAAAAGCATATTTTTTATAAAAGCGCATCTTGATTGTAATAATATCCGACCATCAGGTTTTTACACTGCACTTTTTACTAATGTTATGCTAGCTATGCATTTTTATAACTCTTCCTTTGTCCTCAAAACAGCAAACCTTAACTACTCTCATAGACCATCCTTGTAGAATTATCCACAATGCTCTGCTGAGATAATTACATCAAGGAACAAAATAATGAATCACCTTATCAGGCACTTTGAACTAAAAATGATGTAACCTTGAGTTGAATCACACATTAGGAACATTATTAAAACAACTGTCTACCAACTGAGGAACAACAATTTCTCTCACAAGTTGACAGTAAGAGATCAATCCATGTTTATATTACCAGCGAGCTTGACTACTGTAAAGCTCTTCTGTCTGGTCACACAAAATAAAGCAACTGATCGACTGCAAAATACTGAACATGCAAGATCATGGGTGTTTACCAAGAACACACATCAGTCTCAAGTTCCTGCATCGGCTGTTGGTGATATAAGCTTTGTCAAGATTCTTTTGTTCTTTGAATCACTTCACAACTGTGCATCCAAAAATATGACTGATAGTTCCTCTGGCACTGTCTTTTAAACTAGGACAAAGAGATGAGAGGAGACAAATGGAAATATTCAATTTATATTTAGTTTCCAAAAAAGCTGGGACGCTGCATAAAATGCAAATGAAAAAAGAATGCAATCATGTGCCAATCTTTTCATCCCCATTGAATTGAAAATTGTACAAGGACAAACTGAGAAATGTTATAGTTTTGGGAAAAATAAAGGCATTTCAAAAAAGTTAGCACAGGGGACTGTTTATTACTGTGTTTAATCTCTTCTTTTAATAATAGCCTATAAGTGTATGGGAATTGAAGAGACAATTTTTTGTACTTTTGAAAGTGAAATGTTTTCCCATTCTTGATTGATATAGGATTTTAGCTGCACAACAGTTTGGGGTCTCCTTTGTCTTATTTTTCATTTCATAAATGTTTTCAGTGGATGACAATCTTTTACTACAGAACCATACTGATGTAATATGTACAGAATGTGGCTTGACATTGTCTTGCAGAAAAAAGCAAGACCTTCCCTGAAAAGAAGTTATCTGGATGGCAGCATATGTTGCTCCGAAACCTGTATATATTGTTCAGCATTTATGGTGCCAATATTTATGGTACATGAGCGCAAGTCACTCATGCCATGTGCACACAGGAACCCCAACAACATCACGGATGTTGGCTTTTGAACTGTGCACTGATTACAAGCTGTATGGTCCCTTTCCATTTAAGCAAGAGGACATGGCGTCCATGATTCACCAAAATACTTTGATTTGTCAGACCACAGGATAGGTTTCCACTCTGTATCAGTCCATTTTAAATTAGCTTGGGCCCAGAGAAGGCAATGGCATTTCTGGATCTTGTTTATATCTGGTTTCTTTGCATGGTAGTTTTAACCTGCATTTGGGGATGCAGCGATGACTTTCAGAAGTGATGTCCACTGCAGAATCGTGTCTATTCTTATGCAGTGTCCCACGAGGGCCCGAAGATCACGGCCATCCAATATTGTTTTTTGTCCTTGTCCTTTCAATACAGAGATTTCTACATATTCTAAAATGTTCTAATGATATTATGTACCATAGGTTATGAGATCCTCAAACTCTTTTATATTGAGAAACGTTGTTCTTAAATTCTTGCACAATTTGCCCATGCAGTCTTTCACAGAGAGGTGAACCCCTCCCCATCGTTACTTCTGATAGGCCCATCTTTTCTGGGATGCTCTTTTACTACCCAATCATATTACTGACCTGTTGCCAATTAACTTAATCAGTTGTGAGATGTTCGACCAGGTTCTTATTTTGTATTACACAACTATTCCAGTCTTTTATTGAATTTTTGAAACGTTCAAAGTGGGATTATATTTTTCAAGGAACAGTAAACATTTTCAGTTTCAACATTTGATACGTTGTCTTTGTATTATTTTCTATTGAATATAGGGTATACATTATTTGTACATCGTTGCATGCTGTTTTTATTTCCATTCTACACTGTGTCACAACTTATTTGGAAATGGGGTTGTGGACTATATTGTACTTCCCACTTTGTATAATGATAATTTTTATTAGTTTCACGAAACCAAAATGAATGTAGTGATTTCTTCTTTTTCTTCTTCTGTAGGGCTAACATAAGATTAGAGATACATACAATCACGTTTGGAGTGAATTTCCCAAGTAGATATTTTCCTTTTTCCATTGTACTGCAATAATGCAGCCTACAGTTTGCCACTCTAATCCCCAATGTACTGTCGAACCAATGGCACCTTATATGTTCTACCTATGGCTCATTAGTTGAAAACCCCTGCAAGACCTCAGGTAATCAGTTCCACAGAACTCCTCAGCTCATCAGTGAGCTGTTTGTATTTTGTAATAGTAAAAGCATTTTAGCTGAATGCAAGTTTCACGAATAGTGTTGTCATATAAATAGTGTATAAGCTAGTTAATGCTTGACCTTGGTGGGCATCTAATGTTCTTCTCGTGGCTGTACTGGTTGTAATGGCATCAAGAGGTGAATAAACTTCTAGACTGACGTCTTCCGTCTTGTCTCTCTGTGTGTGCGTGTGTGCGTGTGTGTTTTTGGTGTGGGCTGACTGGCTGAGCAATGATGTAACTGGGCCTGCCCTGGTCTAAGTAAACAGTTGATTAAAATCAGAAAGGCAATGTTGAGAGTAACACACAAACACTACTTTATGTTCTGTCTGGTTTCCATTGTTGGGTATTGTATGAAATCTGTATTTGTGCTCAAGAAGACCTTGGCATAGCATATACTATAGCTTGACTAGTCTGTTAGGGAATGGCTTTATAAAAAGTAGCAAATGCTACTGGGATATGATGGATGAGCTGTGACAAGGGATGGCAATGTGATTTAGACAGTACAAGCAGTGGTTCAAATTCAGTCCATTCTATCGCTGTGTGGTGTGAGTGTATATATGTGTATGTGGTTTGTGTATATGTGTGATGCATGAACAATGAAGAATGTTACAAGATGTAATTCCTGGTACTGTCAATAAAGGCCAATGGCAACTACTTTCCCAGCATGGATTAGTGATCCAAAGTAGAAAATAACTCAATTGAATGTTTTTATG
Organism: Esox niger; assembly: GCA_016801105.1. Taxonomy (NCBI): domain Eukaryota; kingdom Metazoa; phylum Chordata; class Actinopteri; order Esociformes; family Esocidae; genus Esox; species Esox niger. The sequence goes on from JACXGJ010000683.1 coordinate 73,338, forward strand.
GAGTACCAAATAAACAGTATCCATCTGTCAATCTGATAGTGGACAATCTCTGCTGAAGACAATCTATCACTGCTTCGAAATGCATAAGACTTCTGCATAAAAGGCAAACAAATATAATACTCTTATATTCAACATATAACCCAACCGGTTTGTATAAATGTACGCTAGACGGAGTGAATAGGGTGCCACATGAAGAAAGCTGGTGTTTTCATAACAAAGACTTCAGTTTGAGAAGCTACGTTACTTCACTAACTAGCAAGCATTGCTTTACAAAGCAGCACTCGTCACATTGTTCTGGTTAATTTGCTGTTAATGCAGACACAAAGTCTGCTGCCTGAGTGTGTAACACACACACGCACACTCACAAAGAAAAAAAAACACCTCATGAACCCATAGATTCACTTGGCTCTGTGTGCTCACATATGGAGAGTGGGGGACAGGCCTGGTAGTCAGGCAGCATGGCGCCCAGACCACATCACATTGCAGAGGGTGTGTATGTGTGTGGTGGGGGGGGGGGGGCACATCTGGAGCTGGTTGCTGCTGACGCCACATTCAGGGTGTGGAAGGAAAGGGATGAGGAGAGGGAGATGAGAGATGTGGAGTGGGACAGGAGGTCCTAAACCCGTGGTTTATTTTAAGACAGGAATAAAACACAATTGTTTTTAATTCTGGACCAGTCAGTCGTGTTTCTATCCCAGACAATCCCAGTAAATCCTGTTTCTATCCCAGACAATCCCAGTCAGTCCTGTTTCTATCCCAGTTAACCCCAGTCAGTCTTGTCTCTATCCCAGACAACCCCAGTCAGTCTGTTTCAATCCCATACAACCCCAGTCAGTCTGTCTCTACCATAGACAACCCCAGTCAGTCCTGTCTCTATCCCAGATAACCCCAGTCAGTCCTGTCTCTATCTCAGACAGCCCCAGTCAGTCTGTTTCTATCCTGAACAACCAGCTTTACACACCATTAAACACTAGTGTATGTTCATCCTTTGGAGAATGTACTGTTCTGATTGCTCCTGACCTAGGGGAATCCATAAACCCCTCTCATTATATGACCCAGAGATCTGTCCCATACACATACCTTGATTTTGTCATTAACCAGAAGCTTTGTTGGCTAATTGATGTATCAGTGATTTCAGATGTGTTTAATCAAACCCCTCTGTTTGTGTTTCTGGTGGCTGCCCACTGGATGTGACGCAGTCATGGTGGATGTCCAGAGCACTATGGAAGCTATGTTTGGAGAGAACACATGGCACAGAGTTGAGCTTGGTTGTATAATGAGAGAAGATAGATACCTGCCTCCCAGGCTGCACAGCTTCCTGTGCCCCTTTCTTGGTTTTCTTTGAGGTTCTTTTGATTTTCAGTTGGCGTGTTTTTTAAAGTAATAATGAATAACAAATAAGCGCAAGCAATGTATTAACTGTGAATATGGGTGGATGTCTGGATCTCACTTTCCAGATTTTGTTTAATCATGCCTTCCAATATACTGTCTGTTAAAACCATCCCTCTGTGTTCTGACCACTGCTTCACTGTGTAATCCGGCTCCTAAAGAACTGTCCATTTTCCACCTTGTGTGAGACATACAGGCGTCCAGACACTCACCAAAAGGTTAGCAGGCTCAGTCCAATCTAGTTGACCACAGGAGAGGATATGTGATCTAAACACACACATAGCCACTAAACAGTGGACTTGAGAGAGGACTTCTAAATACAGCAACACAGACATCTCATCTGAGCTAAAAGCCAAAACCACACAACTCAGCACCAACTCCGGCCCAATAACCCAGTTTCTATTTAAGCTCTATAATTAACCCAGCACCAGCCTCTCCTCAGCACCAGGACCTGACACAACATCTCTTTCACACTCCCCAAGGTAAGGATCGACTATGTCCCTATGACTTTGTCCCTGGCATCATTCCTTACTGATCTCCGCCCTGTCTGTCTCTGTAACCCCTCACATACACACACAAACACAAGCATGACATCAGGTCATGACCACTACTGCTTATTAAACTGTTTGACAGGGCCTGCTGAGCTGTGTGTGTTCCATCTTCTGGTTCAATTCAGGTCAGGCTGTGTGAATTTGGCTTATTTTAGGCATTACCTGGGACAATTTCAGACAACAATGCTAGATAAGGAACCACAGTGGTTGCCAAGAGGTAAATAGAGATAAATAGAGAAGGGGACAACATTGTAAAATATTGTTTCAAATATTCCTAGAAACAAATAGAAATGCCTGGGAATAAGACCTGTTAAAGACACACAAAAAACTGTTTGTAGAAACCTCTGTGTAGGGGGAGAGAAAGACTGGGTGTACATAACCACCTTATGGTGAGCTGAGATGGGCATGAGGGATGACCATCTTGGCCTCTTTCTGTTTGGACTGGTCTCCACCTCTTCACTCTCACTAAAATACACACAATCAGCAAACATAAACCCCAAAAAATATGCTCACAGCTCGAGAAGTGAAATAAACACAAACCCTTGAGTTGCCAAATGCTAACGTTTCATTACACACCCACCAGATCGCCTCATCACTCTTAATCAACAATCAACTTTCCTCGCTTCTCGTTGTCTATCTTGCTCCGTCCATCTCTTCTCTCTCTCCATCTCACTCTCTCCCATTTCACTCCCGTGTCAGTATGCCAGCGGTCCACTCAAAGATGTGAGCTCTTCTAAGGAAAAGCAGCTGAAGATAAAAGGCTGTGGTTGCTGAGTCACTGACTGTTCAGACTGGCCCTCTGACCAGTGACTGTGTTTTTGTGAGTATGCATAGGTGTTAGTGTATTTACGTCAGTTCATGTGCTTCTGCATGCATGTAACAGATATAGTTACGTTATTAATTTGTCTCCAGCACAATGCTTACGATGTTTTCTCACTTGCTTATGTCATTTCCAGCCAGATGAAACCTATTGGTCAAATACTATAGCTCAAAACTTGGCACGGGTATGAATACTTTTGGGCTTCTTTAAGCCTGTTGAATAAGATAATTAGAAATATAACAAAAAAAATACTTCCAAAGATTGATCAAGACCAGCAACATGCAGTGCCCATCATATGTACTGGGACAGTAAAGTCAAAATAGCTATTTCTGCTGCACACTCAAGGCATATGAAAAAATAATTTGAAGATGAATATACCACAGAAGTACAGACTGTCATCTTTTATTTCTGGCAGCTTCTAAACATACGTGTTTTACCAACTAAGAACAACTTCACTTTCAGAGTTCCATTACCCCATTTTATGTGAGCACAAGTATTGGGACAATTCAACTGAAAGTAAATGGGTTTGTGTTAGAACAAGTACTATGTAAGCTAGTATTAAGTTGTAATTCCCTGTTTTGCAATAACAGCAGAGTCTGTGAAACATTGCTTGTTTGAGGGTGTCTTACTTCAGTCTCCTCTTCAGCAAGTGAAATGCATGTTAAATCACATTCTATTCAGGAGATCACCATGGCCTGTATGAAACGTTAAACACCCCGATCAACTTTTAGTTTGCATTGCTAGTCTGTTTTAGTACCTGTTGCATTGTGAAGCACTTCCTTGTACATTGGTAGTCAAGATTATTCTGTACACTACTGAATTAATGCTGCTGCTGCCATCATTCGTCACAAGGTCACAAACGAGTGAGCCCGTTGCAGACACAGCCATGCATGCCCATGCTATGACACTACCTCCACCATGCTTCACAGATGAGGTGCTATGCTTTGGTTCTTCTGCAGTTCCTTTCTTTCTCCACACCTCTGCCTTCCCATCCGAGCAAAAACTCTGTTCCAAAACTGTACTGGCTGACTTCTATACTAAGCAAATTCTAATCTGGCCTTTCTGTGTTTGGTGCTGATCAGTAGTTTGCATCTTGCAGTGTTGCCTTTGTAATTCTGCTGCCATCGTCTTCTGCAAACTGTAAATTGTGACACTTTCACCCCAGCATTCTTGAGGTTGTTGGTGATTTCACTGACACTTATTTTAGGGTTGTTTTCACAGCTCTGGACATTTTTCTGTCATCAACTGCTGTTGTTTTCCTTGGCCAACCTGGCCATTGCCAGTTGTTGAAGACACCAGGGTTTCTTTCTTTTTCAGAACATTCCAAACAGTTAATTTTGTTAGGCCCAACTTTCGTGCTATGGTGCTAATTGCTAGTTACACTTTTCTTTTAGCATCTAAATCACTTTCTATTCTTTCATAGGCAGCTCCCTAGATTTCACGTTGGATTATGCCTACTGACATTTAACACAGGCTCCAAAGGCAAATGCAAGGATAGAACTGAGACTACACAGAAAACTAAGAACAAATTTTGACTTTACTGTCCCAATACTTTTAGAGGGTACTGTATGTGTGTTTGTTATCCTCAGGCGATGCATCAGGATTTTAGGAATTGAATGCATCCCGCCCTTTAACCCCAAAGCCCTCCTTCCTTCACCACTACAGGCACACACACTCTGTCTCCTTCCTTTTCACTCACTGACACACAGGCACACACGCAGTACTATATGCTGTGCACAGACTGTCAACCGTCACTCTATAGCCAATTGGCACATTGGAAAAATGACATTTTCTTATACTTGTGGGTTGAACGTATGCTCAGCTAGTGGCTGTGAATCTTGGACTTTACATGCCAGGCCTACCTATGGTTCTGTATTTCTGTAGCAAAAAGCAACCTTTACCTCCGTATCACCATCAGGAGAATTCTAAGTTGTTTTGGTGTGACCTCGTCTAAAAAGGTGGGAACAATTTTCCCTTTCAAATGTTTTTTTCTTTTACTTTTATTTAATTGCAGACCAGAAAAGATGGCAGACAAGTAAAAGACTAAATAAACAAGTGCAAAACAACCAATGCAGAAAACACAGGGTAAAAGTCAATTGTGCAAGTGAGCTTGGAAAAACAGAATTACATTTAAAAATGTTTTACCAAGAACTAAATTCACTCAAATACACTACCCAAAAAGACATATTATTAATAAAAAACAATAGTGTGTGGGACCCCATGGAAGAGACTACTAGGTTATTTGGTTCATCAGGCCCCCGTCTCTGCCTGGCATTACTGAAGAATGATGATGTTTTGGAAATGAGAAGATGTGTTCACTGATTAGCATATACATACAATCGCCCCCTCTGATTTGAACACAAGCCACTGGACCCCTCTGTGGTCCCGCCCCTGCAGCTTCTAACCACCAATCACGTGTTCCCACCTACTCAAACCCTTTTACGAAAGTTTCTGACACACACAGTGGGGCATTCTGAAATCAGACTTGGAAACTCAATAGACAAATGACCTAAGAGTTTCCCACTAGGAAAATTTACCAATAGGAAGTTCTACACAAAAAATACAAGTACATTTAAAGACTGAGGTTCTGAGTTGTCTTGAAAGTAATACACAGACATACCCATTCGTTACAGATCATTAGTGAAAGCCACATCCATCCAAACAGCCCTGTGGTTTGTCTAAAGAAACAAGTTCAAGGAGATGGAGTGGTTATTCAATTTTTTGGCTTAATCTCTTTCTCATCCACTTACATACGCTCTTGGGACAATGGCATAGGACTATGATATAATTATTTTAGGAACAAATACCCTACAGAATTCCAGGATGTTTGGATTTTCTTAATCCTGCAGGAGCTCAATGAATAACTAGACCATGGTCTAGGAATCACTAGACCACAACTTTGAAAGCTAATGTATGATTTCTTAAGTTCTACATCCACAATGGCAAACAGTTCAAAAAGAATCAAGTAGGACTCCGGTAAAACCAAGAGCAGGTATTTGACACATCTGCTTTCAGCTTCCTGCCCATAGAAATTGAGATGCAACTGCCCTCTTCTGTATACAAAGAGAATCACAGCCAGTGCCAAAGCTAGACTTTTGTCCTTAGAAAAAGTTTAACACATTAATATTTCCAATGAGCTACATTCATGTAACCCTACATGCAATGTCTTCTTGGGAATACTTTTGATAATATTGTCCCCGGACTAACCCTTCATTCACACATAAGCGGTGAAATCGCTTGCCGTTCGGCTAGTGACAACCGGAGGCAGCTGTCATTGTCCGCCTTTGCTGTTTTGACCAATCAGTTACTTACTTTAAGCTGTAAAAAGTAGACTAAAGCGTTCAGAGAAAAAGGTGGCCCCCAAAATAAACAAAAAAGAGTAGTAACCTCCGTTCATTAAAATGAAATTCACTAAAAAACACAGAGGATTTGAGCAGATTTCTCTGCTATAGCCTACTAGCAATTCAAAAGAACCGTGGCAGCCGCAATAAGCGGTTCATTAAAGAAAAACAGTGCATGCCATTTGTTTTAAAAACTACATCTACTGTAGCAGTTAGCAAGTATTTAGTTTTGGTTGATGGCAATAGCTAGCACTACTAAATACATATTACCACAAAATACATATTACTTTAACTGACCGAGGGTAACTATAGGTCCGAGATTCTGAGTGATCCTTGACCACGCTGTACTGTTTCTTATATTGTCTCGATAGACATTGAATGTGTTGTCATAGATTTCCCGCTGGTTATGTACTAGTAAATTTGCTGTTTGTCCGACGTGTTGGTCAGGTTATGGACTATTCTGTATTGTAGCACATCCTACAAGCTATCCTGCTGTTTTTTCGCTGTGCCCTGATTGTCTTTCCGCGACGGAGAAGGAAAGTAAAATAGAACAACGCTCTATTTTTTCCGTCTGCCCTTCCGCCATGGTCAGCATAGGGGCCCGGCTTCAATGAGCGGGAAGATTTTTTTGAATGGCAAGCAATGGAACACTTCCGATTTCAACAACTGCATGCCGCTCATGTGTGCATGAGGGGTTAACGTTGCTAGCATGATATCCTGCTGCTGGATGACCTGCTACAGTTATCAAAATGTTCATCAACTGTCAGTTGTATCCCTGCCCCCTCTGTCAATCCCACCACAGTAAGACATAGAGGCACATAGAAGTCCACAGGAAAAACGCTGTGTTGTTCAAAGGTTTGAATGTACATGAACATTTATAGATATGCGGTGTGCAGAATAATTAATAAACCACGAATGGTTCATTCTAGTGTATGATTGCTTACTGTAGTCAAACATCTCTGACTTGGCTAAATTACATGTGTATTTTTTTAAATGTTCTGTTTGAAAATCGAATAAATCCACGTTGTTGCATTTTGAGCTTTAGATTTATTTTCTGTTCAAAAACACATTATATTTTTACTCAATAATTCTGAATGTATTTATGTATACTGCCACTTGAAGGATATGAAAGAAATCAAGTTGCAGTTGATAGAATTGAGGGTGTTGTTAGATATGTACAATGAAAATCTTGTCACAGACCCACACAATGAGGATAAAGTAAACATTGAGTGAAAGTATAAAATTGGTAACTGATCAATTAAAAGTACATTTGTACATCATAAGACAGTTTATGAAACTGTGATGATGTTTAAGCTGTAAAGTGAAGTGTCTGTTATGTTTATGTACAGCAAGATAGTGAATTTAGGGGTGGAAAAGCCCCTTTGGGACATGACAATTTTTTTGTCTCCTGTGATTGTAGAAAAACCAGGCCTCACAGTGTCCAATCAGGCTTCATAGAGCACAACCAGGCCTCATAGTGCCCAACCAGGTTTCACAGTGCCCAAACACAGGGCCTCAGTGTCTAAACCAGGCCTCACAGTGTCTAAACCAGGCCTCACAGTGTCTAAATCAGGTCTCATAGTGTCTAACCCAGGCCTCACAGTGTCTAACCCAGGCCTCAGTGTCTAAACCAGGCCTCACAGTGCCTAAATCAGGTCTCATAGTGTCTAACCCAGGCCTCACTGTGTCTAACCCAGGCCTCACAGTGTCTAAACCAGGCCTCACAGTGTCATTGTCATTACAAGTTTACAGTCTTCAACAGATGAACAATATATACACATTGATTCATAAAATAAGATAGTATATTGGATCAAGAGTTGCAGCTAAATTGATAGTGTAGGATTTTATTAATTTACAGAATGCCAAAAATCAGATGGAATTTGTGGATATTAAACAATTTTGTGCTTTATTAACACAAATATATGTATGTTACTTTGTCAGAGACCAAAAGGCTTCAATAACTTTTATATATACTGTTTGCTAAACAAGATATGGTTATTGTTTAAAAAAGTAATAACTTGAAAACAGTGAAAGCGTTAATTAAATCAGTAGCGAACGACCTGTGATTCAACAGCAGTTGAAGTCCCATTCAAAAACTCCATAGCCTAAATCCCGCCCACCAGCCCACAGTGCCCAACCCCCGCACAGTGCGCCTGCTGGCAGTGACCGTCTGCAGCCAGACCCTTCTTAAAGTTTCCGCAGCTTATGCACATCGATAACGCATGCACATTACTTCGTCTTCAACAATACACAGTTTAGCACTATGGGATGGAATTCTACATCAAATTCTACATGAAAAGGAAACATGCAGAAAACATATTTATTCTCCAGGGTGGGGGGTGGTCGTGTCCCCTCCGTCATTTCCGCCAATGTACACAGGGAGACCCACCAAGAGTGAGTTACTGTAATACAGATTTGAGATGATGATGAAGTACCTGGACTTGTGAATAGCCCCAGACAAATTCTCCCATTAAATTACATTTCTTTGTAGTTTGTATTTTATTTTAAAACACTGAAACACAAGACCAATTAGTTTAAGGTGACATTGGGTTGATGTTGGGAAACATTTATACCCCCAAAAAATATTGGCTGCAGGTTGTTTAGATTGTTCAGTGAATGGGGCAATGTCTTTGATCTTGGTAAATGGGGAGCTTCCCCAGAACAGGAGTGTGAAATTTTTTATTTTCTTAGAAATATTTCTGTAGATAAAACCAATGACACCTTACAATAATTTATTTTAAGTTTTAGCCTTATATAATACATAATAAAATATCACACAGAACAAAATGTCAATGTACAAATGATTTATTCATCAAAGCCCAGGGTTAAACACAACGCCAGCATTGAACCTGTCATTCTTGGTTGTAAAAATAAGTGTCTAGTTAGTGAGGAAGCAATATCACCGGCCAGCTATGCATGGGTTTGGGAGGAAATATTCAGGGATCTGTGTGTGGGTGTGTGTGTTGGAGGATTATCGGACGCTCTGAGACATGTGAAGTGGGGTCAGCATTTCCTCAAAGATGGCTCCTTTCACGTTGGAGCCCCGAAGGTTAGCTTCCTGAAGATCACATCCAGACAGGTCACAGTTCTGAGGGACAGCAGAAGGAGTATCACATTTGTATTATAGCTGTAGAAGATCTGTTGATCTGTGTTTAGGTGTGTGCGTGTGCGTGTGCGTTTACCTCAAGGTCTGTGCCAGCCAGTGTGGCTCCTCTTAGGTTGCAGTTCTTCAGTTTGGCGTTCTTCAGGGTGGCGACTCTGAGGTTAATACCTGTCATCTGACTACCCTCCATGTCCACCCCCTTCAGGTTGGCCCCTAGGACACACAGACATTACATACATGAAAAGAAACACAATAATGACCTAACAGGTGTTGAACCATTTTTGTCCTTGTAACCAAGGTGTCACATCAAGTGTGCATTTGTGTGTCACCCTCCAAGTTGGCTTTTATTCCTGCAGGGTCCTCAAAGTTACACCCACGCAGAGATGCTCCCTCTGCATTAGAACACAGCATCTTAACACCCTGAAGATTAGCCCCCTGTAAAACACACACACACTTCAGCATCATCCCACAGCACACACACACACACACACACACACACACACACTTCAGCATCATCCCACAGCACACACACACATACACACACACACACACACACACACTTCACACACCCACACACTTCAGCATCATCCCACAGTATAGACACACACACATACACACACACACACACACACACACACACACACTTCAGCATCATCCCACAGCATAGACACACACACAAACACTTCAGCATCATCCCACAGCATAGACACACACAGTAACATTATGCATTTAGAAGACTTACATCAAGGCAGGCGGATGACAGGTCTGCCCTCTCTAGGTTGGCACCACTAAGGTTGGCATGGGTGAGGTTGGCAGCTCTCAGGTTGGCCATCTTAAAGTTGATGTAGCGCAGGTCCAAACGAGACAAGTCGGCACCACTGAAATTCAGACCCTGTATGTATGTATGTGTGTGTGTGTGTGTGAAGACGAAGATGAGTGCCAAATGAGAAAGATCAGCAGCACTAAAGTGTAATTTGATGTTTGGAGCTTCCACAGTTAGACAGATAAAAAAACATAGTTTTGTATCAGCAAGGCAATTGTCAGCAAGCAATAGCCCGACTAACCAGATGTTCAAGACATGGTGTACAAGCTGTATTAGAAATATGAAGAAAATCTGCAAATTGAATACAGAAATAGACCCAAAAAGCTGTCTGCACCTGATGAACAGTACTCAAAGCTGATTTGCTTGACAGAGAGACCAATATCCAGTAAAGTACTTGCTCAGCATTTGCTAGTAACCTGGCAGCAAAGTAAACACTTCCACCATGAGAAGTTGGACAAGAAATGGCGTTAAGATCATAAAGCCTCCAATTCAAAAGATTATGACCAATGCTGTAAGAAGTCTGAAATACTTTATCACACGACTACCTAAAAACAATTACACAACAGTCTACTGCTTAAGTTTTGTATTCAAAGGTAGGCCACACGAAATACTGACTTGTTTTAAAACACACGTAACTTGTAATGTTTGTTTATTTCAATGTGATGGGTTTCCCTCTTAAACACACACTCCTCTGACAAATAGCTCTAAAACATTTCTAGGTGGCCTAATACTTTTGCAAAATGTGTGTGTGTGTGTGTGTGTGTGTGTGTGTGTGTGTGTGTGTGTGTGTGTGTGTGTGTGTGTGCACGTGATACCTGACATCGCAGCTCTGACTTGGTGGGAGTGGCCAACAGGAAACGGACAAATTCCTTCCTAGTTAGAGGCGAGTGGTCGTCCACAGGCTGTGAACTCTGGGTAAGAGACAAGATAGTGTAGAGGCAGGTCCGATTAACAACCACAGTATTACATTTTGTCTAGCAGGGACCTGCACGAAAACCTTGTGGGGGAACTTTTTTTCAGGTTCATGTTGACGATGTCCCCCGCAGATTTACACACAGCCATTGATTATGAACACACCTTGATCAAGGTCTCCAATTGCTCAGCCAGCTGTTCAATACCAAAGAATTGAGCTTCCTCGAGGACACCTAAAACAGATAAAGGTTATGTAGCTAATGGTGTGTGTGTGGGTGTGTGTACATATGTACACTTCCAGTCAAAGGTTTTGGGTCACTTAGAAATTAACTTGTTTTTGCAATAATTTTGTCCATTAAAATAACATTAAATTAATCAGAAATAAGGTGTAGACATTGCTAATGTTGTAAATCACAATTGTACCTGGAAATGACAGATTTTTAATGGAATATCTACATAAGCAAACAAGCAAGTTTATATAGCACAATTCATAGCAATTCAATGGGCTTTACAGTGAAAATAAAAATACAAAATGCAATGGAATAAGTGGTACAGAGGCCCATTATCAGCAACCATCAGTCCTGTGTTCCAATGGCATGTTGTGTTTGCTAATCCAAGTCCATTTTAAAAGGTTAATTGATCACTAAAAAAAACTTTCGCCATTATTTTACCTGAAAACTATTGCCCTGCTTAAAGAAGCAATAAAACTGGCCTTCTTTAGACTAGTTGAGAATCTGGAGTGCAATTGTGGGTTTGATTACAGGCTCAAAATGGCCAGAAACAAAAACATTCTTCCCAAACTGATTAGTCAATATTTGTTCTGAGACATGAAGGCTCATAGAACCCTGTGTACTACTCCCTTCACAGAACAGCGGAAACTGGCTCTAACCAGAATAGAAAGAGTGGGAGGCCCCAGTGCACAACTGAGGAAAAGGACAAATACATTAGTGTCTAGTTTCAGAAAAACAGACACCTCACAGTTCCTCAGCTGGCAGCTTTATTAAATAGTACTCACAAACCACCAATCTCAACGTCAGCAGTGAAGAGTTATCTCCAGGATGCTGGCCTTCAAGGCAGAGTTGCAAAGAAAAAGCCATATCTCAGACTGGCCAATAAAATAAAAAGATGGGTAAAAGAACACAGACACTGGACAGATTCTTCATCTGTCCAGTGTCTGTGTTCTTTTACCCATCTTTTTATTACTAAGAAATATGTTACAGACAGCCAACTCTTAGTTTGAGGTATTCAGATCACAAAGAACATTTGTGTGACACAGACCAAATGAAAAGATGGAAACCAAGGATATTTCAAGAAAACATACATGAAATGAGTTTGAATAGGAAATTGAGAAAATTAATAGGAATTATAAATCATTGCCTTATTACGTGTCTTTGCAAAGGTTAGATGTATTTTTTATTGAAATAATAAATAAAGTAAGGATTTTTTGTGTAATAATAAATGTGTCCTTCAAAATTGCTTTCATCAGAGTCCTCCATTTGCAGCAATTATAGCCTTGCAGACCTTTGGCATTCTAGTTGTCAATTTTTTTGGTAATCTGAAGGAATTTCACCCTATTCTTCCTGAAGCACCTCCTAAAAGTTTAATTGGCTTGATGGGCACTTCTTACATACCATAGTGTCAAGCTGCTCCCACAACAGCTCAGTAGGGTTGAGATGCGGTGACTGTGCTAGCCACTCCATTATAGATAGAATACCAGCTGACTGCTTTTTCCTTTAATAATTCTTGCATAGTTAGGACCTGTGTTTTGGGTCATTGTCCTGTTGCAAGAGGAAATTGGTTCAAATGAAGAGCTGTCCACAGGGTATGCCATGGCGTTGCAAAATGATAGCTTTCCTTCGTCAAGATACCTTTCACCCTGTACAAATCTCTTACTTTTCCACCACCAAAGCACCCCCAGACCATCACATTACCACCACCCTGCTTGACAGATGGAGTCAAGCCCTCCTCCAACATCTGTTCATTTGGTCTGCATCTCACCAATGTTCTTTGTGAATTGCTGATGCTCCAGATACTGATGCTGCGGATCATCAATTAATCTTTTAAAATTATAGACTTGAATTAGCAACCAGAACGGGCCATTGGAACACTGTGCCATTGCTGCTAATGGGCATCTGTACGCCTATGTAGACATCCCATTACAAATCAGCCTTTTCCAGCTACAGTAGTCATTTACAACATTAAAAATGACTACACTGGAATTCTGATCAATTCCATTTTATTTTAATGCACAAATAATTTTTCGTTCAAAATATCCAAGTGTCTCCAAACTTGTGTACAGTAGTGTGCACATGTATCTGTTATATATACCATATGAAAGCAGTGTTTTTACGTAATACCTAGTGGGTTTATGCCGTCGTTGATTATTAGTTGTCCATGTCTCAGGTAGTTAAGGATCGGCTCAAAGTAGTCTGGACTTCTGTCTATTAGATAGGCACCCTGACAGTCCTGCTTATTACCCCACACATCTACACACACACACACACACACACACGCACCCGCGCACACACACACACGCACACACACAAACAAAGAAAAAATGCATGTGGACATGAATAACATGTGTAGGAGACAGGTTATAAGTGACTCACTGTAGGAGTGATTTCATCACCTTTGTCTCTGAACATGTGGGCCAGCATGCTGTCTGGCTCTTTACTGACCAGTGTGCTCCTGAGAGGAAAATCAAAATCAAAATTTTCACTGTGAATTCATCATTGCCAGTAGACTGGAGATGGGAGACAGCGGTTGCCATGGTTACCGTGTAGTGGTGAAGCATCGACCTCCGACATTGAGTGTCAGCCAGTCTGTATGAGTCTGGAACTTATCTGGACTGCCAGGGTCACCCAGAGGGTCTAAATGGCCCACAGAGAAATAATACAGATGTACACCCGCCAACATCCCAAATAAACACCCACATCAAAGCTCCTGATCGACTTTAGCCCTGTCACTACAAGAGTTTGTAGACAACTTACCATTACAGGAGTCCCCCTCAGACACATATAGTACGTCGTCATCCCTGCAGAACACACCCATGGCAGGATCAAATGCGGAAAAAGGTTGTTACTTCGAAACAATGTCTGGCCTATTTAAGTGTAGCTCTGCTATACCAAAGCATGTCTCACCTTATGAGCGAGATGTCGTCAATAAGACCGCCAGTTCCGTTAAAAACACTCGATGCTCGTATTCCAAATTTACTGCTGGCAGCGGACAGAAGGTCTGTCAGTGATCCATACACAGCCACGACCTGCGGCCATAACAAACGCACGATTCACGCAAGTACGGAGGACGACAATACAGCGCAACAAACCACATCTATCAATACACAATGCTGGGGAACTGGTGATAGTATGTATAGCGTAGTCAGACATGTTCTGGGTGGTTGTCTGTAGACAAGTCCCGGATCTGACATTTAGGTAAATAAGCATATTATATACGAACCTTGCCATTGGAAGATGTTCCGTTGACAAACAGAGTGACTCTCTTCATGATAGTTTGGGTTATTTAGTCGCTAGGCACATTTCCAGATTTTACTACTGAAACGAAACATCAGGCAAAAAAGTAGCAATTTTATCGGCCAATCAGGGATTAAAGACGGAATGTTGTCCAATAACAATGAAGGCGGTCAATACCATGTAGTTACACAAGATGCCGCCATGCAATCCCGTTTTTTCACTTACAAAAGTTCTTTACACAAATAGAACCATAAGCCTACAGTCCATCTACATTCACCGCTCCATTTCCAGATGCGGGCAAAAATATATACACACTATATTTTAGCAATTCCCAATTCCATAAAAAAAATATTTAAATGTCAGTAGAATAGTGTTGACAAGTGCTTTTATTTCTGTAACCAAAACTGGAATTGTTAAAAACAAATGTCCTAAACAAATTATAAAAATAACAATAAAAGTTAGAGGAAGGTGATGATTGTTTATGGAGTTCTCACTTGCAGGTGCATGCAGGTAAGTTGACACTCAGAAGGGTTTTTGAAAGAAAAACAGAATATACTTTTTAACTGCAGTTAGTTATACAACCAAATCTTCAGTATTCTATGGTCCATGCTATTGGTTTCTTTTCTGAATAAAAATTAACACTTTTCAGTAAAACTAGTTAACTGTAATGGAAATTGAAAGGTTCTCAGTTTTCTACTACTGAGAAATGGGAATGATGTCATATGTCTGAAGTTAAAGTACAAGTAACTCCACCTCTAATAAAACCACAATGTAGTGTTACAATCAAATCACTTTATTAGTTCAATCTTTCATACAAATACCATAAACTCTACAGTGTAGAAGACACCCACACACGCACTCGTGATTAGGTGGATATCATACAATGCAAATATCTGAGTGGGGTTGTGTTCAGAAGACAAATGGGAAGAAAGTATTCAAAACTCAAAACAACTGGTTTCATGTCCTGTTTGGCAACATAACACACCTAAAATGCACCATGTCTGGGTAAAACAAAACTACAATATGTTGCATGAGTTGGAAATTTATTTTTGTGTGAAGTCACAGAACAGAGAGGATTCTGTAGGGGAAGATATTCCTGCCAATCAGGTACCTAACTTCCAGTCATTATTTCTCAGCTCGACCGCTCCCTCTCTGCTTCCTTTCCCCTTCAGGGCATTGGGTTCAGTCATTTCCACTGTCCTCTGTGTCGTCTTCTCCTCCTTCACTTCTCTCTCTCTCTCTGTCCCTCTCTCTCTCGGGATAGTTGAGGATGTGGCGGTTGGCTTGAATGAGGTACTGCTGTTGTTTAAAATACACCTTCAACACTCCCTTCATCACCACAAAGGCTATACCACCCTACAACAAAGAAAATAAGAGTGTGTGAAAGAGAGTCAGACAAACAAACCAACAGACAACTGCCCAACGTAGAGTCGCTAGAGAAACTGGAGAAGAGAAAATAGCTTGGGACATAACACATCTGCACATGTTTGGTTTACCATCATCATGGGGATCCATTAGAATATTCCCATTTATAAAAATAAATTCCCAACCCTAGTTCCAAACCTCATATATATTCTAAAAAAAAAAAATCCTCAGTGGGAGTGGCAACACAACCCCATATTGCAAAATTATCCTTGGGATTCCCCCCACACACATTTAGTTCCAAACAGACAAGCCCATCCCTCACCAGAACAGTGCGTTGCAGAGAGGAGGGTATCCTGCTGAAGATCAGTCTTCCCACCAGGCTGGCTACAGATGGGAAGATGAGAGCTCCACAAAGAGTACGAGACACTGACAGGTGGTCTCCTCCATGACCCCCATCAGCTGGAACACGGGGCAATGGACGACCTATACCTTGGATGGAAGAGGTTAGAGACCGAAATGCCATTTTTGAATGAACTGAAATGTATTACATTTGCAGCAAATACTATACATTACAACTTTAACTAAACCAAAATATACTCTGAATGCAACTGTACAACAAACAATGTGTGTGTGTGTGTGTGTGTGTGTGTGTGTGTGTGGGGGGGGCATATACCTGGCAGTAGAAGCTGTAATTTAGAGGAGTGTCTCTGCCATAGCCTCAGAATATAGTCCTCCCAGCGTATCATCTTGCCCAGGACAAGCATCACAGGGATGGTAGGTAGACCCATCAGGAGAAACAGAGGGTCAGCTCTCTCCATCACATCCAGACCCTTCTTATGGCCTACCACCTGGACCGAGGTGTGGGATAAGGGAGCCAGAGGCCGGCAGTGAATGGTATACTCTATTCAGACATAGAATACTGCTAAATGAACAGGTCAATAGCGGCAACTGATATCCTTTCAGACAATTGATAAAGTGGCACATCAGAAGTTGTGAGTATTCAGTATAATTCCCCTGACAAATATAAATGTTACAGATTAATGTGCAACATGTTTTAATTTTTGCTTGTAGGAAAATGAAATGGTATTTTTACTAAATATTTTGTTTAGTGATGTTATCAATAAACCATACTGTGTTATTTTTTAAGATAGCAATCTGCACCATGGCAACAGGGAGGTAGAGGCTGGACTAATGCTGCTTGACAATATTTCACAGTTCTGGTCACCTAATCCTGGACGTTTTAGACACTACATATCTTTACAGACTTGGGAATTACCAGTACAGTGATGACTCAAAACTATCGCCTCTGAAAAGCGTTGCATACACTTATAGACATACAACTATACATTGATCAAAGCACTTCCATGGCAACAGTCCACATGTCACAAAAGGGCAATAGTTATAGGCCAAAAACCAGGGGTTATGTGTATTGGACAAAATGGCTATGACCATGTTAAGGTTCAGGGGTCCCGTACCTGCATGACAGTCACAGCTCCATACGTGACAGCCGACCAATAGACTGTACCCACCACCACCCCTGCGGCGGCAAATGGACTGGCCCGTGACAGAGCACTGTCTACCTGCTGGAGGAAGTAGACCAACGGCCCTGGGGGGGTACACAGACATGCAGACGCCAATGAACTAACACTCCTGGATGTGAAAAAGCTGTGTCTGTGTGTTTCAGAGGCGAGTGTGTTTATGTTCTACATCCTGTCCTGAAAAAGGACAATGCTGTGTGTGTTACCCATTTTTGGGAAGACTATGCTGTACTCTGTTCCACACTGAGGGCAGCTGACTGCTCCGCCACTGTTTCCTTTCTGCTTCTCATCAAGCCAGCGCTGCAGACAGGCTTGGTGGATCCACTTGGTACAGCCTTTACACCTGCAGGGGCTAACCCATTCTGCCACACGGTCCTCTCTCTCAGTCGCAAAACACACCCAGCAGTGCCTGTACACATAGGAGATACAGACACCAGGTAATTTATTCTCACACACACACACACACACACACACACACACACACACACACACACACACACACACACACACACACACACACACACACACACACACACACACACACACACACACACACACACACACACACACACACTTACTTCTCAGGGGGCTCCTCTGCACAAGCCATGTTCAGTCAGGTCAGTTACTCTACGTCCTTGACTCACCATGGGCCAGCCAGACAGGACCTATACAAACACACATGCAGCTATTTTAACTATCTGTGTTAACTAGTTTACTTCTACATTCAACTGCACTTATGTTTTAGCCCAACTTGCAACTAAACGTATTACAAAGGCCTTGGCTAACTTATGCGCCCCGGTGTAAAACAACCACACGCTAATCTTAGCCATCTGTAAAATGATGGGCAGCAAATGTTCTAAGATTTTTCTTTTGAGTAGTGTAGTCCATACAATTGGAAATGTAATCGCTTAGGGACTATTGCCAACAACAGTCAGGTGTTTAAAGTAGCCATTATTGCTAGCCGTGTTAGCCAACTAACATAAACCTGTTCGTTGTTATAAAAAGATAGTAATCTTACCTTGTCATTAACTGTATATAAAAGAAAACGTAGTACCTTACAGTGATTCTTATAAATATTTAACTGGAGAGAATAGTTTAGTTCACAATTGGTTAACAATCTTTGCCCTGCCTGCCGCCGCTACTGCTGCTGAAGAGCAGATGAAACCAGAGACAGAACAGGAACCAAGACATCCCACATGACGACACGCCCCCATTATTTTTCAATCTAGGCTAGCCACTCTTTTCTGCTTATTTTCCCGCACCGCAGATTGTTCGACAAAGAACGAGACATATCACTGGCAAATTATTTCTGGTAGAGGTGGGGCAAGCAAAAAAGTCACTTGTTTTGCTGCAGTAACGGCGAGCTACAAGTGAGCGATCTCGATTGCTGAACAGTCTTTAATGAAACTTGACGGACAAAACACCCAACAGTCCTTCCGGTTGCAGATATTTATTTAAACGCAACTCAATTGTGTCATTCTTTTTCATAAATTCCTCTTGCCAAACACGGTAAAGGAGATTTACCTCAAGTAAAATGTATTAATAAAAAATATGATGATGCTTAATATAATGAAGCAAATAATGAAATAGATGAAAAGCCAGCAGAAACAGCGCACATCCTCAAAACCCATTTATTGTGTGGGATTGACAGCGAGCACGTGGGCTCCACCTAGTAGCAATGCAATTGGCTGTTGTCAATGTCTGTCTAGACAACCGCTCACAACAGGGATAGGCTGTGATCCAAGCAAAGCAGTAGCGGCGACGAGTCGTCTAGATCAGGGTGACAGGGCGTTATTTACATGATTAAAATATCAAATAGACAGATTTGATCGAATAATCAACAGAAACATATCTCACATAATCAGTTCGTCATGGAGTCCTATGACATTATAGCTAACCAGCCGGTTGTGATCGACAATGTAAGTATGATGTCACACATCCACACCCAATCCCGCTAACTAGCTGAATAGCCAGGGTGGTTTGCTAGCTAACTATTGTGTTGGAAGCTTTGATAGCTGACATTATTGAATTCTTACTGTGTACTAGTTAGCTAGGTTGGTCTTCGTCCATATACAGTTGCACTTGACTCTTCCCATCTCCCTGTCGTGTATGATGTATATTCCTAATGCTATTCTTGTATCATTGCATTGTTTGTTAACAACGTTAGCTAACTTGTGTGCTGCATAACCCGCTAACGGTTGCAGTACTGTGGTAGCGTTCTAACGTTCTGTTAGCTTGCTATCCAGCTAACTAGCTTGCTCCTCCTCTTGTTAATGTAGGGTATTCACCCAAACACACGTAGCTACTAGCCTGCACTATACCTGAATAATCGCCATTATATTTCTGAACCAAAGCATGAGTTGATATCATTAAATCGCAGTTAACAGCAGCCACCGTGGTACTAAGAACTTCATCTAGCCATCTGCAACAACGGCTAGAAACAAAATTGTCTCGTTGGCACTCGGGAGAAAAATACCACTACTAACCGCTTGCCTCCTATGCTATGTCTTCGTCTGAAGATAATGTAGGATATTATCTCGCAAGCAACTACTAGATAGGTCCATCAGTCACTGACCATGATCATGAGACAAAACACATACTACTGAATTTTCCCGTCCTAGTTGCCGGCTTTAACGGTTGTTGCTAACACAATAATACTGGTGTCATCTATTGCCGTGTAGCTTAAAATGTTTTACTATATAATACCCTAAACATTAAGACACTCTGAATTACAAGACAGAGAAGAATGTTAAAGCCCTTTGATACACAGAGGGATGATACTGTCTGCTGCCTAAGGCTTTGTCTTATGACCACTAACACACACACACACACACACACACACACATTATAGTGTTAATTGTGGAGGATGAGGACAGACCACAAAAGTACTCAAAGCTTTTTTTATGAATATCTTTCATATTTTGTTTTTGTCCACAGGGTTCAGGTGTTGTCAAAGCTGGCTTTGCTGGAGACCAAATACCTAAATATTGCTTCCCCAATTAGTAAGTCTATACTATTTTACCTATCCTGCATATAACGCACAGCTGTGATTCCGTTGGATAGCATTGAAGCATTTGGGTGGTGTTTCTGAGTGTGTTGTTTTTTTCCGTGTGATCCAGTGTGGGTCGTCCTAAACATGTGCGTGTGATGGCAGGAGCCCTGGAGGGGGACCTCTTCATTGGGCCCAAAGCCGAGGTAGGGTTTATATTATGGTGCTCCTCACACACAATACTTACAGATGTTTCTCAACAAACCACTCACCCTTCTCTGATCACGTTCACTCTCAGGAGCACAGAGGTTTGCTGTCAGTGAGGTATCCTATGGAGCATGGTATAGTGAAGGACTGGAATGACATGGAGAGGATTTGGCAGTATGTCTACTCCAAGGAACAGCTGCAGACCTTCTCAGAGGAGGTGGGCTCTCCTGTCTTGTATAACCTTGTTCCTTGGTTTTCTTTCTTGCTGAACTGCTGACCATATGCTACCATCAGTGTCTATGGTAACTGTTTCTAGTGTCAGCAGGGATGTCCCTGACAAAAATGACATTTCTAGAGAACCAGCATAATCACACAGCCAACTGTATGCAACTGAGGTTTTAGAATTGAATGGAGTGGCATTTCTTTACCCTGCACGAAACTTGGCAATGCTAGTTTGCCAACATGATTAGCCTCCTTTCCTCCTCACAAATATTTCCGGTATGCCAGAGAGTATGTAACATCTTCATCCAGAGCGATTTTCCTTAGACGTTGCAAGTAGGAAAAAGATGAATGAAATTGCATAACCTATTGTTCTGGCAAAGGGGACTGATTTGTTTTTACAGTGACATTCAATGTTGAAAATACTATGGGCTTAAAGTACAGACTGACAGATTATATTTGAGGATATTTTCATTTATTTGCAAAACTTCTGCCTGTGTTTTGTTCTCCATTTCTATGGTTCCTAAAATATTTGGATAGCTGCCTTTTATAGCAATTTCTTATTTGGCATGTGTGTAGGTTATTGCATGCACAAGAGAGTCAATATAAATTTAAAGGCTTTGCATTCTGAATCTGTTGCCCGTGCCTGACAATATGAGGACCAAAGAAGTGTTATTTCAA
The DNA here is from genome assembly GCA_016801105.1 of Esox niger. Lineage (NCBI taxonomy): Eukaryota > Metazoa > Chordata > Actinopteri > Esociformes > Esocidae > Esox > Esox niger. The sequence goes on from JACXGJ010000683.1 coordinate 94,746, forward strand.
GTAAAATTGGCCATCATGAGGCACAGAAATCAAATTGATCTGAGACATGCCCAAAATATGTGTTCAGTGCATTAATAAGAAAGAAAGAAAGCAGTGGTGAAATCAGCAATGGCAAATGACCATGTAGACAAAGGATGACCTCTACAGTGAATAATAATAATAATAATAATAATATTATTATTATGACCAATGAATGCTAAAAAAACAGTCAGACAGATGAGGAACAACTTATTGATAATGTTTATAATGGTAATGCAAATTTTGTATATAGCCACAAAAGTTACTTTGAGGAATAAGCAACCGTTGTAAATCTCTTAATATCATCAGTGATGTCTGTGTACGCCAGGCTTTAAATTGGCTATAGTTTAAGCTGCCTGCAATAATAATGTTTTACTGTTCCGTATTACACTGGAATTCTGGATACATTATAAAACAAGAAATAAAAGTTCTATATGGTGCAATTTGCAGGGAAATAAATGCAGTACAATCTAGAAATGGAAAAACATGCATTTGGTGCTGCAATTAATGTGTTTTTCAGATTACGTCAATGTAGTAATCAACAGATTAATTTCTTATCAAAACATGTTTGTTAGCTGCAGTCTAGCAGGAACACTGCCATAGCTATCACAGGTTTTAGGGCAAATGTCAGTTCTTGACTGGTGTAGTCAATAACCTGATCTGATTTTAAGTGAGTATGCATTTCGCATGCTTAAGACTGAAAGCAAAAAGCCCCTAAAACAAACGGGAACCAAAGATGGCTGCAATCACCAGGGATGATTCCCAGTACCAACCTGGCAGAGCGTCACCAGGGATGATTCCCAGTACAGACCTGGCAGAACATCACCAGGGATGATTCACAGAGTCATGCGATGTCTGTAGGTTGAAGGCTCCAGGCATTCGTTGCATGTAAATACTAAGCAACCAAACACTGAACATGAATACTTAATTGAACATCATGTTAATCCGGCCAAATATGTTTGGCACCCTTAAAATCAAGGCTAGACATTCAGCTCTCTTGTTCATGCAATAATGATACAAACAAACCCAACCTGACACTGGCAGGACTGAGTACTCCACAGTGTATACATCCAGTGGTACAAGTGCAAATCAGACAACTGTCTCTGAAGAAAATGTATAGTTTAGCCTGCTTTACTAGGAAGTCAATTGGAGATCCGTCCTATAATATCCGACAGATAATACTGACACTTCTTTCTTTCTCGCCCTCTGTCTCTCTATCTCTACCAGCACCCTGTCCTGTTGACAGAAGCTCCTCTTAATCCCAGTAAGAATAGAGAGAAGGCAGCAGAGGTTTTCTTCGAGACGTTCAACGTTCCAGCCCTCTTTATCTCCATGCAAGCAGTCCTTAGTCTGTAAGTGTGTGCGTCCGCCCGCCCGCGCGTGCGTCCGCCCGCGCGTGCGTCCTAACGTCCCTCTCTTGCCCAGCTATGCGACAGGCCGTACGACAGGGGTGGTGCTGGATGCTGGGGACGGTGTGACCCATGCCGTACCCATTTACGAGGGCTTTGCCATCCCACACTCCATCATGAGGGTGGACATTGCTGGCAGGGACGTGTCCCGCTATCTTCGGCTGCTGCTACGCAAGGAGGGCTACGACTTCCACACCTCAGCCGAGTTCGAGGTGGTCCGCACCATCAAAGAGGTACATGTGTGAGCGTCAGTCCCAACTGAGGGAAAACACTGCACCCTGTTGCTGGTTCAAGCGAAGTGCGTAGGGATGTGTAGGCCTTCATCTGTTGTGTGTGTCTCCTCAGAGAGCCTGCTACCTGTCCCTAAACCCCCAGAAAGATGAGACCCTGGAGACGGAGAAGGCCCAGTACACTCTCCCGGACGGCAGCACACTGGATGTGAGTACACGCACAGCATGGATCAGAAAACTGACCCAGAACCCCCCCCGAACAATAGCTGAAGCTGGACCAATGCCTTTTGTTTAGATTGGTCCAGCCAGGTTCCGCGCCCCTGAACTGTTGTTCAGGCCTGACCTGATCGGAGATGAGAGCGAAGGGATTCACGAGGTGCTGGCTTTTGCCATTCAGAAGTCTGACATGGACCTCCGACGCACACTCTTTTCCAATATCGTACTGTCTGGAGGATCAACACTACTCAAAGGTTAGCCACACACAAATACATCACACATACATAACCACTGCAATACTGCTGATAACATCACTGTGAAAACATCACTTTTGAAAAGGGGTGTTTTCTCACATGGTTTAAGGCCTCTTAGCTCAGCAGGTACACAGTTAGCTAACAGTATTTTCTACTGCAGGCTTTGGGGACAGGCTACTAAGTGAAGTGAAGAAGCTAGCTCCAAAAGACGTGAAGATAAAGGTAAAGTAACTAACAGCAAAGCTGGTCCAGGGAGAATTAGCCACTTCTTGACCAGAGCTCAGGGTGTGTGAACATGTACAGTTTGGTCCGGAAATAATTGGACCCTGACAAGTTTCAGAACAAAAAGGAACGCACTGATGAGCACTGCAGCACAAAAGGCCTGGATGTCCACAGAACACAAGTGGTGGATGATCGTAGGATCCTTTCCATGGTAAAGAACTTCACATCATCCAGCCAAGTGAAGAACATCCTACAAGAGAGGCATATCATTGTCCAAGTCTACCATGAAGAGAAGACAACTCGAGAACAAAAACAAACCATTCATAAACCTCAAAACTAAAAAGACCAGATTATACTTTGCCAAAAAACATCTGATAAAGCCAGCCCAGTTCTGGAAAAGCATTATTTGGACAGATGAAACAAAGATCATCCTGTATCAGAATGATGGGAAGAAAAAAGTATGGGAAGGCTTTGAACGACTCATGATCCAAAGCAAACCACATCATCTGTACAACACGGTGGAGGCAGTGTGATGGCATGGGCATGTGTGGCTTCCAATAGCACTGGGTCACTAGTGTTTATTGATGATGTGACAGAAGCAGACGGATATATTCTCAAGTGTATAGGGATAAAGACCTGCTCAGATTCAGCCAAATTCAGTGAAGTTGATTGGACGGTGCTTCACTTTACAGATGGACAATGACCCAAAACCCAGGAGTTTTTTTAAGGCAAAGAAGTGGAATATTCTGCAATTGCCAATTCAATCACCTGATCTCAACCCGATTGAGCATGCATTTCACTTGCTCAAGACTAAACCTAAGGCAGAAAGCCCTACAAACAAACGAGAACTGAAGACTGCAAAGCATCACAAAGGAGGAAACCCAGCATTTGGTGATGTCCATGCATTCCAGACTTCTAACAGGATTCTTGACAAAATGTAATTTTGTTAATTTTTCCAATTACATTTGAGCCCCTGAAATATGGGAACAGTATGAAAATGGTTCCAGTTCCTAAATTGTTCATGTTTCATTACATCTTGGTTGTTTTAATTTCAAATCCATTGTGGTGGTGAACCGAGCCAAAACTATGACAATTGTCAGTGTCCAAATGTTTCCAGATCTAACTGTATATCCTTGCTAAGCGGGCCAGTATTCAAGAGAATGGGTTTAGCAGGTTTTCGGCAAGGATGTTGTAGTAGGCTGAACAGGCCTAAGTTGACTTCCTGTCTCTTTCCTGTACAGATCTCTGCCCCTCAGGAGAGGCTCTACTCTACGTGGATCGGGTAAGAGATCACTAACTCACACAAACTAATGCATACACACACTAACCCATACACACTCTTGTCCTTCTCATTCAATCATTCAAACAAATGTATTTATAAAGCCCTTTTTATGACAGCAGTTTTATAAAAACCCAGTCTGAAACCCCAAGGAGCAAACAACAGCAATGTTGAATTCCAGTGGCGGCAATTTTATACAGGGTCAGAGACAGGGAAAGTTTCAGGGAGTCCAGTGACACTGTGGCCCTATCCGGAGGAGGCCCTGCACAGGGCCCAACAGGCAGGAAATCAGTCCACCTACATTGCCAAGCATCAACCAAATGGACACCCACCAACCGCATCCGCCCTGAAATCAGGGCCCAGTATTGCCAGCATAGTTCAACCCAATTGCATGATTTACTAACCCCTCCTCCCTCTTTATTTAGTGGCTCCATCCTTGCTTCGTTGGACACCTTTAAGAAGATGTGGGTCAGCAAGAAGGAGTATGAGGAGGACAGAGCGCGGGCCATCCACAGGAAGACCTTCTAAGCCTCTGACCTGAAGCTGCCCTCAACATGACCTATTTCCCCTTTGCTACCCCCACACTACGCTCCAGTGCTCCTGTGTTGGTCCTCAGTTGCCCCACATTACCAGTCTCTAACCATCCCCACATGGTCCACCATTACTACCCTGTGTCAGGCCCCACCGCTAGCTGCCCTCCCCTCTGCTTGTCCCATCCTCTGGCCAGGGGAGTTTCGTTTACCACCCCCTCAGTTCAGCATGCCTTTTTCCACAAACCCCACCCCTGGGTGTATGGAAAGAGCCGGGTTCCCTTTAATGCGAGCCTGTCAATACTGTGGATACTTTTTTTTTCTTTTTATGTGGGCAGTACTATACTCTACTGTAATCAACCCTGAAGTATTTATATTATTACCAGCTACCCTGTCCTGTACGATACCTAGTGTCATATCATCCAGTGACAATGAAGGCTGTTCGTTGCAGAAAGAATTCCATTCCAAAATGAAGACATTGTTTTTAGGTTTCAAATGCACATGTTAATGTAAAGGATTTAGTCACCATTGTTTAGGTTTTGCTTCTATTTGTTGGATTTGATCATATTTCGGATGATGGTTATGACAGTTGGGGTAAAGAACCACTCTGTTTTAATTTGGCTCATAAAGAGTCAATGAATTCATTGGAAAACCTTTGAAGACCGTCAACCCCTCCCACAGGCGTTCAACACTGATGACAACCGGACATGTTAAATGGCAGCCATGTCATCGCAACCGTATACTGATGTGGCAAAATGTAGTACCTCAATTCAGTTAGTTCTTTTTTTCCCTGTCTGAAAATGACATTTGTAAAATGGTTTAATAACTGTCGATAGGATGTACCCCACCCAATGGTTACTATTTCTGTGTGCCCGTCGTAGATTTGGAACCTAAACTTGGGGACCGGTTGAATTGATCTTTTGAATGCCTTGTACAGTTTAATCCAGACAAGATGCAGTCCGTGACAGGTTGCGTGAAGGTTTACATTTGGTGTGTTCCTGATCTTACTGGTCTGTACTGGACATGGGCCGATCGGAGTGCTGTGTGCCTGGACAGGTCCATGTCTCTCCTACCCACTTCGGGGGCCCGGATGTCTCCCTTTGACCCTACACCCTATGTGCCTGTGCAGTTGTGCAAGGTGGATGTATTTGTAGATGCTTCTACCAATCAAAACCTTCAGATCTTTTCAGCTACACAGGGTGTTGGAACAGGGGCAGGCTGATTTACATTTTTGAAACGTGTGAGGGGTTTTCTCATCCCAGATATGTGGTTAGCTACTACCTGGAGTATACTCTGAATTCACTGTCAGGGGTTACATGCTAGGTATATTGTGGAAGGCCACAACAACTCTTAGATGAATATTGTGCTTTTCTTTTTCTATAGGCTCCATATTTGGCTCCATTGAAACCAAGGTGGGGATCAATTGATCTTCCCTATGAATTCATTTAATATACCGTTAGTGTATGTATTGGGATAGAGAAATTGACAGAGCAATGGGTAGTTGCTATAGACTGTAGTAGGACCATTTTCATAATAAGTTTGTGGAAGCACAAGGAGTAGTATCAGTTTGTTTTCTACCCTCATGCACCAGTAGAATTCTGTGTTATTATGGCTAATCAGGTTATCCTGTGTCTCGGTGGAAGTAAGGTTGTCCAAACCTGTTTGCCTTACTTCTGTGCCCCGGCATTGAAAAGTCCACTAGCTTCTAGATGGTTTTTAAAAGGTTCTACAATTCATCAGCCTTGTGTACAGTGGAGCGCTTTTCAAAGTCAACAACCAAGAAAATGTAAACGGGACAAAAAATGTACAATACTGTTCAAGTGTTGCTTTTACTTTTCATTTTGTAAATTCAGTATAATAAATAAGTTAATTACTGCTGTTGGAGGCATCAGATGTGTTTTCTGTATAATTAGATTGACTATCTTTACATCTGTAAGTAATTAATGCTGATTGAATCTGACTGCTACAATCGACTTCAAACACTACATACAGCCATGGACCAATCAGAAGCCAGAGTCACTCGTCGTGAGGAACTTGAAGTGACTACATCAAACGCGTACATTGAATTGAGGATCGGATAATGATTTGGTAATCCTGAATATGGATAGTCAAAATGGCCATCATTAGATGTTCCACTGACATTCATGCAGTCAAAAAAAAAATCATGAACTGGAACTGTTTAGTATACTTAAGTGGTAGTGACCATATACTGAATTTATTTGTTCGTTTTATACCAGTCTGTCTCATTTCACTCATTTGTACAAATTACAACTCCTACATTTCCTATTATAACACAAAATACCCAACATGCTATTCGTTTAAATACAAGAAACAAATGCCGACTGGAGACGCCACAGAGCCTTGAGAAATGGCAGTCATTTCAATGGAACACTTACCTAAAGATCGGCTGGTGCTTTACACTGATTATGGCAGGTGTTGAAAGGATGGTCTTCCTGCCAAACATCTTTCTGGCACCCACCATTAGTCTTTTCAGCTGGAAATGTGGAACAAGGTGTGCAAGGAGCTGCAATATATTGGTCCTCTCAAATCAGCTGAGCTTGATAATCTCGAGCACTTCTTCGATTTTTTGCTTCTTTTACCTCAGCTCCTGTTGCTTGCTGAAAAGCTCATAGCAAACGTCTGAAATCGTATTAAATTTGTTGAAAATCTAGACCCCTGCTGTTACAGGCCTTACTCAGTATTTTGGAATGTCAGTTCAATAGATACCTGTCATTCTGATTCCCACTCAAAAAGGCAGTGTGATGAACCTGTTTATTAATTGATTGTAAGGCCCTTGGCTGTGTCTATGGATACATTTACAATATTGCAAAATAAGAAGAAGAATATTTGAAAAATGCATTATGTATTCAACAAAAATTAAGAACACTGCCGTTAGCTTCTCTGACCAGCAGATGTCTGTGTTACACCATTAGAAGAGCACCAGAAACCATGAGGAGGAATGGGTGTAACAACATGCATCCTGAAGACATCTTCATTTCAAACATTTCAAAGGTTTTTTGACCCAAGTGAGCAAATGATACTGGTCTGCTTGGTGCTGCCACTCTAAACATAATTCTGTTTTGCCAGTAAGACATCCCAGTAAGCAGACCAGGGCCGCATTCAGTGAAAAGTTCAAATATCTTTTGCAAAATACTTTATCAGTAGAGCAGGAATTAATTTTAGGCATGCATGTGTGTTCTACATTCTGTGTCATTTTACAGTTTACCTTGATGTTCCAGAAACAAAAACATTTACCGAACACAACTGTAACTGGCCTTGGTCATGTCAAAATCAATACAGGTGGAGGTTGGTGGGAGGGTGCAAGTGATTTCTGTATCTGTACTGTCTCTAACAATCATTTACACTTTTTTAAAACAAATGGCAGTTTATTAAATTTATACACTGTATTTATGTCATATTCACCAGCAGTGATTTGTCGTGAATGCACAGCTCTGTTTGAAGTGGTTTGTTAGTGAATGGTCTTATTCACATGTGCAAATAATTCTCTGATAATGCTCATTATGGGAAAGAATCTGATTAGTTTCAGATTCAAAATAATGGGGGCCCTAATTGCTGACTGAAAAATTGACATCAGCTGGGAAATATCCTTGGTTACATCTCGCTATCTTTGTTGCCTTGGAAACAAGATGCAACACATGGAGACTTCTTACTCTGACAACTGTGACGTCAAGCTTGGGATGAGTGCAACACATGGGAGCTTTTTTACTCTGACAGATATGACGTCAAGCTTGGGATGAGTGCAACACATGGGAGCTTTTTTACTCTGACAGATATGATGTCAAGCTTGGGATGAGTGCGACACACGGGAGACTCCTTACTCTGACAACTGTGACGTCAAGCTTGGGATGAGTGCAACACATGGGAGCTTTTTTACTCTGACAGATGTGATGTCAAGCTTGGGATGAGTGTATTTGGCTGTGTGGACCTCGTTAGTGATATGGATCCAGAAGAACTTGAACCTCGCTACCTGCTCCCCTTCCGCCTTGTTGATACGGGCCAGGTTCCCTCCATTCCCTTTGGTCCACAGACAGTTTTCTTGCCTTGCTGATGTTCAGGGTGTGATTGTTGTCCTGGCACCTTGCTGCCCGATCACACCTCTTCCCTGTAGGTGGTCTTATCAGTGATCAGGATTACCACTGTTGTCTCATCAGTAAACTTGATAATGGTATTGGAGTGGCTGGGCAGTAATTGCAGCTAAAGGGTTTGGGTGGCAGCGTTATTGCCTATTCTCACCACCTTGGGAGGCCCATCGGGAAGTCTTGATTCCCAAGATCCTGAGCATATTATTCTACTTCGTCTTGTTAGACTTGTTGGTTTCTGTAAAAGCAAAATGGTTTCATCCTCCTAGAAGTTGAGTGTCATCATGTTCTATTATAAAAAAGCTTCTTAATACAGAAATGTTCTTGTTATGAAAACATTAAAATGCCGGGCTCCAACCAATAGAACTACAAGTGAATACACCAGTTTGACTCAGAACATCCCACGGGACGATATCGCCAACGCAGCCCAGTGAAATCTCAAATCTGCATTCATTCTTAGTTGCTCTGGATAAGAGCATCTGGTAAGTATACTGTTTATTAAATGTATCACCCACAAGGGAATGGACAGTGTGCACATTTTAATAAGATGTTACACAAACTACTCAAGTTAAACACTTTAATAAAGTCCCATTGTCTTACACACAATGGAAAATACAGTGCTAGTCAGGGTTCACCCCATTAAAGGCTGTTGTATCTTCCAGTAGCCCAAGTTATAGGCAAGGAGCCGGAAATGGTCTGTGTGGAGAGTTATGTTGAAGTCCATAAAGAGCATTTTTCCACACCCAAGAATTTGCATCATACTGAACTGTTCCAGTGAGGTCATCGGGTGATTGATTTGGTACGAAAGGGAGAAATGACGCCAAAAGCATAGGGACACAGTAAAACCCTTTGAGACACTTGAAACCAGTGATCGAGGTTAGATGGATGCAAATGCAAGTTGTAGAACAGGAAACGCCTAGGAGGTTATTGAACATGTCACAAAATGAATGATTTTTAAGCAGTATTTAGACAGAAAGGGTCTGACAAAAGAGGCAAGGATGTAGTATATAAATAAAGTAATTTTTATTTATATATGTTATTCATTGTTATTTTGTAGAAAAATTAACAATGGAATTATGGATGAGTTATCAAGAGATAACCAGGAAAGAGCAGAGTGTGCGGCCGGGGGACAAGAAGGAGAAAAGAGAGGGGTGGGATGAGGGGAACGAAAGCAGGAGAAAAGTGCATGGGAGAATAAGTGGAGGAGGAGAATGAGGAAAGACAAGGGGAGAATCAGTGGAGATAAAGTGAAAAGAGAACATTACAATGGGGAGTGATTAGAAAGAGATGATAAGGAAACTGCACTGTATGATTAACTTCTCTCTTTTCCTCTATCAGTTGGACTTAAGCATGGTTGACATTTCATAGCTAGAGACATCACTATAAACTGACTTTCGAATTCAATGTCTGTCCATGTCAGTGTGAAATTCCTGCACTTTTTATTGCTTTTCTGTAATTGTTAGTTCTTTAGACTAAAACATAATTAGGTCTTAGTCAAATCTGTAATTTGTGTAATGATTTAGTAATATTTGTCTGTTTTAATTGACTAAATCCCTTTGGTTTTAGTCACATCCAATTTGTATATCCTAATTAACTTAGGGAGTACACAAAACACTAAATTCCACATGCAAAAAATATACATAGTTATCAATTTCCTACTGAAATGCTGTATTTCCAAAAAAATGATATCATGTGCAAATAATTTCAACTCTATATACATCTCTAGAAAAAATTAAGATACCACTGCACCTTTATCTTTCCTTTCCAAAAATGTTTAAAAGAAAGGTTTTGAGTGAGGAACAGAAGGGTTCCAGTTAAGAGACCACTGCAAATTGAACGATTCTGTTCCTCACTCAAAGCGTCCCTTTGCAACTTTTTTGAAAAGAAAAGAAAAAGGTGCAGTGGTCTCTTAATTTTTTTCAGAGCTAGATTTTTTAAAATAGTACAAAGACAACATATCAAATGTTGAACCAAAGAAATATTATTGTTTTTTGAAAAATACATGCACCTTTTGAATTTGATGCCAGCAACACATTTAAAAAAAGTTGGAGCATGTTTACTGCTGTGTTGCATCACCTCTTGTTTTAACAACACTCTGTAAGGGTTTGGGAACCAATTGCTGTAGTTTTGAAAAGCTGTCTGGGTGGCAGCATAGGCTGCTCTAAAACCTGTATATATTACGTGCTGATAACAAGCTGGATGGTCCCACTCCTCTTTAGCCCGGAGCATGCAGCGTCCATGATTCCCAAAAGTTATTCAACATTTTGATTTGTCAATCCACAGGGCAGTTTTTCACTTGGCCTCAGTCCATCTTAAATGAGCTCGGGATTGAGCCCACATGGTGCCATTTCTGGATCTTGTTTATATGGTTTCTTCATTGCATGGTAGTGTTTTAACATGCATTTGTGGATACAGCAACAAACTGTGTTCACAGACAGTGTTCCCAAAGATAAAGCCTTCCAATATTGGTTTTCGTCCTTGTCCCTTGTGAACAGAGATTTCTCCGGATTCCCTGAATCTTTTAATGATTTTATGTCCTGTAGATGATGAGATCCCAAAACACTTTACAATTTTACACTGAAAAATGTTATTCTTTAAATTAGTATGCTATTTGCCTGTGCTGTCTTTCACAGTTTAGTGAACCCCTCCCCATCTTTACTTCTGACAGACATCCTATCTATTTATACCATGATGTTCCACCAGGTTCTATTTTTTAGCATTACACAACTATTCCAGTCTTTTTTTGCCTCTGTCCTAACTTTTTTTAGCAAGTTGATGGCATCAAATTCTAAATGAGCATATATTTTTCAAGAAACAAATTCTCAGTTTAAACATTTGATATGTTGTCTTTGTACTATTTTATGTTAAATATAGGGTTGAAATGATTTGCATTCTGTTTTTATTTCCATTTTACACAGTCTCCCGACTTTTTAGTAATGGGGTTGTACAATTAATTTATAAGAAATATCTGATCAAGTATGTTTTTCACCTAAGTGCTCAAGTCTGAAGGATATTTGTGATATATTTTTGGTTTAAAACATCAGCAAGGTAAGCAAAAATGACAATAAAGCAAAATCTGTATATCTGAGAAAACTGCTTTGATCCCTGGTGTTGGGAAGAAAGTGGGGATTGGACCCACAGAGTAGAGATGTGTTGGGGAGGGAAGGAGATATTTTATAAATGTACAACATATAGTAGCTGATATAATATTTCAACATATAAAATGCTGAAATGAAATGAGTGGTTTGAGGTTATGATTGAAAACATCCCATCATTGCCTATACATCAATGATTCCTGTAAATCTCCTAGATAGCTTGATTTGTTAATTATTGTGAGTTACATTCAATGCTGGCTAATAATAATAATTTGCTAACTCGTGGCATACGGCTGGGTGGCTGGTGCTCTGTGAGTTACTGTTGCCCTGACACGCGGGCAAATCCCAAACGGAAGCAGGTACTGAGTTGGGTCGCGGGTGTTTGATTCAGACATTCCTCTCAGTCTCTCAGCATCACTCACACACTGGGTCGTAGCCATGCAGCTTGAGTGTTGCTGCTGATGATGTGGGCTGAATAAATTATTCTCAACTGCTAATCAACTGTTATGCTGCGGTGGCAGTACTGTTTATGTTTTAGCATCACACCTGACACAGCCAGTGACCTTGATACTGGGTGCAGGCACTCTCCATAGAGGGCAGAGTGCAACCTGGTAATCCATAGGGTGGTTCAAGAGGCACAACCAATGAATGAGACGTGGCACACATGATGAGGTCAGGTCGACAGGTGACCATTGTGATCCGATCATTGACGGGAACATTAAAACCAAGACATTTTGCAGCCAGCAACGGAGCAATGGAGGCAGGAGGGGCAAATGAGCTCTGTATGTGTAGAGCCCTTCTGTGAACGTGTTTGGACACACATAAGCTAAATCCCAAATGACCTCCTTCCCCTCTCTCCTTCATTTCCGCGTTCACATGTGCGTCCGCCGTTTGCACAAGTGTCCCAAAGCTGAGGGAGATAAAATGATCCTCTTCCAATGACTTTGAAATGATGCAGCCTTTACAAGCTAGACATATTTACTCCACGGGCAATGTAATCTGCTCTCTAGAGATCTACAGGAATTAGAAAAGGGGAGGGTAAAGGCAGGAGGGAACAATCTCTTGTCACACAACACAATTCCGTTTTGAGAATCCCTGATTGTTCTCTCCAGCCCTCCCACGAACCCAGAATCATCCTCTGACCTGTGACATTACAGAGAAAAAGATCAAGAGAACTTTGAGTGGAGAGCTCAGATGTTTAAATCATCCAAACACAACAACATTCCCTACTCATTTGTAGACTTTAATCCTAGAAATAACATACAAACATACAGATTCAGTTTGGACTCTTGTATTCAAACACTTTACAGAGCAATTCATTTTTTAAAAATCAATAGGGATAGTATAATAGAAAATAATGACGATATCTAAAAGGAATGTTTAGTTCACAGGCTACATCTGCTCAAGGCTGTCCTACACTGATCAAATAACAGATGAGACAAAAAGAAGCAAGATAGAGGTTTTTAATAAAGAACGTCTAGAATCAGTAGAGAAGGTGATGTTTACAGGTTGTACTGTCCAATGATTGGCCGTCGGCTCAGGACTATGAATCACTTCATGACATCTCTGTCAAGCTTGGTTACTGCGTTTACACTGGAACCCAAAGACCATTCTAAACAATCATTATCTAGACCATCCACAGACATACTTCTATAAAAACACATTCACATGACATTCAGTTCAACAATCAGTGGAATCACAAATACAGTTTTGTTTAAAGTGCATTTAAAAGAATCTCAGTACACTTGGATAGGAAAGTCTCTCTTAACACTGCTGTACAGACACAGTCAAATGCACACACATGTAGTATATACACGCACAGTCACACACACATACAAACATGTATTGTCCAGATGTCTAACCCATTGTAGGGTCATTAGATGGAGCTCTTTGTTTACTGTACCTGTAATCTTCGTGACGTTCTCTCTGTATATGAGTGTGTGATCATTAGTAAGGGCAAACACACTTAGGGTGGTGATTATGTGCAGGCACACACACACACACACACACACACACACACACACACACACACACAGGCACACAGACCCAGACCCAGACAGACACAAACACAGACACAGACAGAGACACACAGACACAGACACAGACACATAGACACAGACAGAAAAACATTCATAAATGCATGATGATTAGAGTTCAAACACAGTTTAGATGATGATTATATATGTTATGACTCATACAGCTTTAACCACCTGTTGTCTGTTTTCAGCAAACTCTGTGTGTGTTTGTGTGTGTGTGAGTGTGTGTGTGTGTGTCAAATTATGCAGAAACATGGGTCAGCCTACTAAACACTTCTCCACATTATGCAGAGTTAATGAAGCAGCGTGACGCCAAGGCAACAGAGCATCCAAAACACAGCGTTCACAGTCACTCCGACTTCACACCACCAACACCTCTTCTGTTCACCACCCAGATCTCTCCATCGAGCTATGATGGCTGAGCCTTCTGCCGTAAAATGGCTGAGTTGTCAGTGTGCGCATCTGTGTGTGTGGGAGGGCGGGGGCTGTGGGGAGATGGATGGGGTGAACCCTGGAGTTGAGGGCTTAAACCGTGGCAAGGAAATTGTCTAGAGATGTCGGGTCGTATTTGTCATGTCAAGTTGGAATGATGTTTTGGGGGCACTAAACACTCTACCCTTCCCTTGAGTGGGAGTTAACAGCTGGTGGCAGCTCTGTGTGCTGCGTATTTCTGTGTGTCTGGGTCTGTCTGTATATGTGCATTTGTATAAATGTGTGCGCGCATGCCCACAGAAAATGCCAGATTTAATCCGACTGAAGTTTGTTTTACTTCGCAAGGTTTTAAAACTTGAGATCGATGTGATCAATAATTATTTCTCAGACGGTACTCCTTCAATCTTTCTATGTAACATATTGGTATAGCACCAATATGTTGAGATGGAGATAGACGAGGGCTGAGAAAGGGGGACTTTTACCCTCTGGAGGCTGGAGTGCAGAAGATTCCCTCAGGAAAAACCAGGACCTGGCTGTCATCCTTTGAGCCTCTGATCTACAGCCTCATCATTTCTGCTTCAGACAACTCCTGTTGGGTTGTCATGCCAACCAGTCTGGCTAATGTTACTTCACGGTGTCTTTTCATCTTTCTAACAGTCCGTGAAGTTTTAACCTCTTCATTTAGATTCCCATGTGCTATCCAAAACACCCAGTCATTTTGACGTACAGAGGAGCTCAGTGTGTATCTAATCATGAACAGTATAACCATAGCTTTAAGTAGAATAGAATAGTCAACTAGACAGATTTATTAGACTAGGATTGTAGTTCCTACAAAGAGCTACATTAATATTTAAAAAGAATAATAAAGCAATATAAACACTACACATTTGGGTTTTCTTTTTTTTTTTTTTTTTTACAGCAAATGGATATCAGAGTTTATTTTTTACCATTAATACATTGAAACGACATAAATGTTTTTGGGTCAGTCCTAATTTTTGTTGACCTGTCCCCTGACAGCTGTTTCTTCGTTGTCTGTTTCAGAGAATGAAAAAACTGAACTAAGTCGCCTTTTCAGTGATCAGACAATTTCATCACCTATGAATTGCATGTAAAAGGCGGTCTAATTAGACCTCTTTATATTAGGTCTGATTAGTGAACAATTGTAACCATCATAGTCCCATCTTTCCCACTGCCAGAATGGCAAATCTAAATATTTTAATAACCCAATTTTAAATAGAAGAAACTGAATAACTGTTTCAGGGTTCCATTTAAGAAATCCTCTCACCTCAGAAGGAAACTTCCTGGGGGTAGGTGAGGATGAGACGGGTCCCATGTGATTGTTGCCACGTTCATATGTCTGTCAGAACAAATTAACAGATGGGACGTTTGTGAGTTTAGTTCCCACTAGCACGCCGCATATATCCTGAACACACACAAGCATGCCCCCTATTAATGGATCAATGGTCAAAACCTTTCCTCTCCTCTCCTGGAGTGGTCCAACCACACTAACAATGTAGATAGGAAAGGGTTGTGCCTCTTCAATCTCAGATGGCTAAAACTACTTGGAATGTTCCAGAAGATTATTACTACAGATGCACCATCGAGAGAATACAGCTGGGATTGTATGACTGTCTGGTATTTACTGCCTGGTATTTACTCTCTGGTATTTACACTGTAGGATTTACAGCTTGGGATTTAAAACCGGTTATTTGCTGTCTGCTATTTATGTTTTATTGTATAATATGTTCCTATTCATAATAATATTTTCTGTAACACCTTCCCCTAACTTTTCAGACAATTTAAATGTTTTTCCTCATGGGGATTGGGAAAATGTCTCCACAAGGTCAAACTTGCCTTGTTTTACTATCCCTCAAATATTTCTAGTTCACACTAATATATTAGAAGTTACAGCATGTACACCCTTACACTAACTTACCCTAACACTAACCTTAACACATTTAAATCCAATTATTCCTAACTCCACACCCTACATCCAACCCTAACCATAACCCCAAAAGCCTTTTTTAAAGTGAGGACTGGCTGAAGGTCATCACCTACCTTCATTTCCCATGGGTTACTATACTGGGTTAGTGGTTTACTATATTGTGAAGAATAGTAACATTTGTATACACACACACACACACACACACACACACACACACACACACACACACACACACA
>JACXGJ010000684.1:0-110617 GCA_016801105.1 Esox niger
CTCTCTCTCTCTCTCTCTCTCTCACTGACTCTCTCTCTCTCTTTCACTGACTCTCCCACTCCCTCTCTTTCAGTGGAAAGAAACGTAAGCCTGCATGGACAGATAGGATCCTGTGGCGTCTGAGGGCCACAGCTCCCACTCGACAGGCCCTTCACGCTGGGAAGAGAGGCTCGATGTCAGGGCTGAGCAGTGGGACCAAGGTCACCCAACACTTTTACCGTAGTCTCATGGAGTACATGGTCAGCGACCACAAGCCTGTCTCCTCCATCTTCACCCTCCAGGTGAGATTCAGGCCTTTTCTCTGTTTCCCCTGTCCTGCTGGGATGTACCACAGTCACTGCACCCAAAATGCTGTCTGCAACCTGTAACAAACGGGTATAACTACTGTTGTAACAGATGTATACAGATTTTATCCTCTCACAGAAATGTTGATATTCTATCCTTTTTATACGGTGGTACTGACATCCAGAGTACTGTGTGTAGTTTCCCTATAAGGTGGACATGCCCCTGGTTACGATCATGGTAGAGGATGAGTGGAACTGTGTTGCAGAGGCCACATGCAGATTCAAAACTGCCCCAAATTTTGCTCGCAGCTCCTGGGATTGGATTGGCCTGTACAAGGTATTTTACCATTAACTTTGTCTGATTTTAATGTTTTAACAACGTTGAAGTGACCCTGATAATGTCATAATAAAGTCATAAGTAGCTAATCTGTGAAGAGGTTGTCTTTGTTTGACTCCCCAGGTTGGATTTAAACACCATAAGGACTATGTAGGCTATGTGTGGGCCAAGCAGGAGGAGGCAGATTACCATAGAGTAGAACATGAGGTGAGACTTGAGCTGGAGAACCTTGTCAGTGTATTTGAGTTTGGACTATTTTATCCCTTACTTCCTATATTTATATCTCCAGGTGACCTTTACTGAAGAAGAGTTGCCCAAGGGCTCTGGAGACTACATCTTGGGATACTACAGCAACAACACAAGCACACTTGTGGGTGTGACCGAGCCTTTTCAGGTACTTACAATAATGGTTTTAATGGTGAAAAGATGAAAGGTTTACATACAGTATAATGACATTAGCTATTTAACTCTCTTTTGCTTCTTCCGCTACCTCCCAATCTAACTCACATCTTTCAATATTTGTCTAACTTAACTTTTGTTCTCCTCTTCCTCATGTCTCCCCGACAGATCCAGCTGCCCACCTCCAGCCCTGCCGGTAGCCCATCTGACGACAGCTCTGAATTCACATCTGAGGATGACAGCACTGTGGTTGGTATGACTACAAAGTCCCGCAGTCCCAGCCCCCACAAGAAGAAACACAGAGCCCGACGTCACCATAGCCGGAGCCCCAGCCATAGCCGGAGCCGGAGTGGAAGCCCGGTGCTGTCCCAGATGAGAGGCCTGAACCTGCAGCGCGGCTCTGGTGAGGCCTTGGCCCTCAACACTGATGGCCCTTCTTCCTCTGACAAGGCCCTGGGGGGTATGGGTGGAGAGGAGAGGCCCTCAGCTGATGCTGGGGACTCACGGTTGTGATGGAGTCCTTGTTATTCTGCTCTCACATGACAAAATCTGACGTTATCAACTGTACTGTTCCTTTTCAATTATTGAATATTTATATTTCCAAAGCCATATTGTTCAGGACTGTCATTATGTTCTTTTATTTCGTTTTCAGATGTAAATCTCCATGTATTTTCTCTCATTTCTCTCATTCTATCACCTTTTCCTCTCAGGCATTCAAAATACAGGGAGCATTTGTCACATTTTAAGAGATCGTACAGATCGTTGTCAAATCCAATTCAGAGTTATATGGCAACCATTTTGGTTCCTTATGTTGTTTGACAGATATTATGAAGCACTATAACATTAACCCCTCTATATTAGCCCTGGTGGCTTAGAAAACAGTATGTGTTTGAGCATGAAAAAATGCTGTATCATGATGAGATAAACAATATGTTAAACTCCCATAGGAGTTTGCTTAAGACCCTGAGTCCTACATTTACACAGAGTGTTGTGTCTATTACTATGTACATTCTCTCAGTTCTATTCATTATAGAAAAATATATTTAGTTCCTCAATATGTGCATGATAAAATAGGAATTGGGCCAAGGACATGCAGATAAATAACCATGAATAAAACTGATTCCACCGAAATCCTTTGTGTTAGACCGAGTTCTACAATGTTTATTGTAGCACATATTGGTACATGTATAAGTATACCTGCCCTAAAACCCTTTTGAGAGTGAGTGCACCCCCCCAACAAGTCCTGTCAGTATAACTACCCTGGTTTCAGCCTACATGGGTCACTTAAATGCCATATGATGAAAACATAAGATAAAACATATAGTCTGGTGTTTCCAGTTCAAAAATATTCCTTTCATCCTCACTTCTCCTGTACCCTCTCTCCCCTTATTCAGTACTGGTGATGGTGATTAGCTTACATTGTTCTGTGGTAATGTGTTGGGTTGTTAGCTTGTGACCTACCATGTGCCATCCTAAAACCTTGTACCTATGGGCAGTTCTGTTAGATTAGGAAGGTGTGGGGTGTTGTACTGTAACCTTTTTGGGTGTGTGTTCATGTGTGCCATTGTGTGAGTACGTTTTGTAAAAGGGTGCGTGGGTGTATGTTTAAGTTCTCCGAAGTGGTTGTGTAATACGTATGATTGAAAATTGTGTATGTGCTTGCATAGTTTGTTGGACATACTCTACATTCCGGTACTGTGAATTTGTGCCGTTAAAGTGCTTTTTTTGACTACTTTGTAATATACCTGCTATTGAGAATAACATGTGTTGAAGATAGTGTTAACAGAAAATCACATGGTAGAAATAGTTAAATGAAATATTGAATTGGTTTGCAGAACACGGAAATTATTTTATTAAATTTCTTCATCCTATTTAGTTACATAATACAGTGTAGATACACTGTAGTTAAATCCAAGGTAACTAATCAATGCTGCATATGTATGTGCAAGTGAACCTGGCTTTTTGATGTTATCTATTGACTATGTGTATCAATCCATATAACTGAGTTAATCCAAAGTATTGTTATACAAAATGTGATTAGAAAAGACTAGTGTTAAACAACAAGTTAAGTTGTCCTTTGTCTCTCTCCTGTAATTGCACTGAAAAATATGTGAATAGAAAGACATTTATTGAACGTTACGGTGTTTAAAACAGACAAGATTATGCTATGTATGAAAAAGATCTAATAGAGACCAGATGGCAATGCCAAAAAATTATATTAAACATTTATTTTCTTATTTTATTGTCAAGTGATAGCTTGAATTCTGCTGGCCAGTGTGGGATAATCACTTTAAAGAAAATAGTTTTGGATTATATTAAATATATAAGACTATTGTGTATGCATAATATTTGCTTTAATGATATTACTTTTATTTATTCATACACACCATATGCCCACAATTTGTTTTTTTGTGGAGGCAAAGAGAAACAATATATTTTCACTTTGTTTTTTTAAGATAAGTTATTTATATTGTTTTTAAATGTATTGTATTGGTTCTGCAAGCTTGTATGTGATTTGGATCCAAGGTGACTGTCTTGAAAATTCTGGAAAACAACAGCATTGCTAGGGGTTTGAATTTGCTAGTTGAATTGGCTAGTTATGTTGATGTTAGAGGTTGGCGTGTGGACCTGTCTTTGGGGTCAGGACAACTTGACACCTCTGTCACGCACACCGTGTTTAGAGAAAAAATAAAATGCCTCTTCAAGCTGTACAGATGTATTCTCTACTGGTCTGTTTGTTTTCTGTTGGGTGGTTTAAACAACATTGGCTATTGTGAAAATTGACTAATTTCACCCTTCTGATACTGTGTTAGACCTCTTTGACCCCAGAACGTGTCATCGATTCTATCATACTTAGATTGTTGGCTGTTATTGGCCCAAGTATTTTTGTTCAATAACAGCCAGCACTGAAAAACATATTTTGAATATTGGCTGTTATTGAACAAAAAGACTACAAAGGTACATTCAGTGTTTGTTACTGGAAAAACATGTGGTATTTTTTTTCAAATTCTGACAATATAGTATCCTGAACTTGAGTGTATTTACACAATGTGTTTTATCTAGTTGAACAAGTCTTGTGGATGGATTTGCTTTTGAGATACAATATATAATATAAACCGGTGAAAATATTAGTTTTTGGACTTCACTGTGGTACTGTGGGACACTTTTCTGACAGATATTCCCCACGGCTACTGAGGTCCAAAGACAATGTCCTGCTCAGTATGTAAAACACACTTGCACCTAAAAAAAATTATAATCACCAGCCACAGCATTTGTTTGATGGACATTGCCTCGTTAGTTATCAGGTTAACAACATAGTCAGTGAATTTATACACCTTCCAGAAAAACAGTTGATCTCATATTTATAGATAGGTCATAGCCTATGGTTGGACTTTGGAGGTTGCCATTAAATGTGTCTTTTGGAAAGCCTCACAGGTAATGTTGATGGTGAAATACATAGGGGGCACCCTTGGGCCACGTGTCAACCGATCAATAAGAACTCTGATAGCGCTGGTGATGAAACAGACTCTATGGCCTTTAAGTTAATGGTTTGTGCAATATTCGTAGTTGAAAGACTTAAGAGCAGATATACACCCACCTCAAATACAGTGTTACCAAATCACTTATACAAACTAATTCAACCGGTTTTAATCATTGATGTTGTAACCTGGTATGGTATAAACTTAATTACAAAGAATTACGTAATCATGTTCAGATTGCAATTTCTTCACTGGAAGAAAATACATGGATTACACAACAATTAGTTAATTGGCTGAATATACCGAATCAAATACCCCAAACCTGCTCTGCAATTTTAGGGCAACAGAACAAAATCCTTACAACATGCGTTGACCAATTGTTAAGATACTGTCCACCATGCAAATTTGGGCCTAAGGAATGTGAGTGGGACTGCCAACTCTCTGATGCAATACTGACTAAATGTTGAGTAACTTCTAGCCACCAAAGCACATACATGAAACCCGGACATATTAAACCAGGTCTTTCCATTACACAACATGGCATAATATGGTTTGATTTGCAATGGACTATTGGAATGGACTTGAACATCATTCCAAGATAATGTTCTTATCTGATGCAATCCAATCACAGAGATGACATGCAAAAACAGAGTATGAGTTTTTCTTCTGAGAACATCGAAAGTGGGACACTGGTTAAGGAACTGTTGTTTGTATTAATAAGAATCCCCACTGCATGACATAAGCAATATTAATGGGATTGATGAAAATGGATTTGTTTTTTGGTTACATATCCACAATTATATAATACAACTATTCATAATTGCATTATAAAACATTTCATAGCAAAGCAATAACCACAACTACCACACCGTAGTGTTTTGCTTGACTCCACTGTTAGAGAATAAAGTGTTTGTTACTTTGTAGAAAGTAGAACTCTTGGGTTTTATGTAGAATCGTTTATGTAGAGGTGTTATATATGAAACAAAAAGGTTTCTAACTGGAACTGAAAAGGGTTCTTCAAGGGGTTATAATATGGGGACAGAATAAGAATCTTTAGTATTCTAGATAGCACCTTTACTAATAACAATTTAAATAGTAATAACTAAATATAAAATAGTTTTAATGGAAAGATCCCAACCCTAATTGTTTTTAATGTTTTCAGAAAAGTCCAATTATGCCACAAAATATTTGAATGCGCTTATGACTCCACATTATGAAGTATCTGGGCATGTTTTGGGCTCACCTATGTTGGGTAGGTTGGTGTAAATAGCCCATGCCCCCTTTCCCACTGAACAACCAAATGTGGCCAGTTGTATTAGGTTTGCTGGGAGCTCTCTATTCTCCCTGATGCAACACAGGGACAGTGTTGAGTCGGAGGGCAGTGCCATTGTGTCTCAGCCACATACCCAGGCACAATCCCCAAAAATGCTTTGTCATTCCGACTGGGGCAGTTAATATGGAGCAGGATGTTTGGATTAACACATGGCTTGATAATAATAGGATCCATGGTTAACTCATGCGGAATGTCCCTCCTCTGGTCTGAAATGACAATGAGTGAATGAGAAAATAATCAAACTAACGATTATGTTGCAGATTCCTTTCAGATTCAATGTGCCCATCTTGTCATTGAACACCTTTTTCCATGAGACTTTTGCTGGCAAAGATTGTCTCTGGTCAACACTTGCACTATACATCACACACAGTTATGTATTCACCAGAACTCTCAGGCGTTTGTTTTGGATTATTGTATTTTGTTCATATTTTTCTGCTATTCTCCTCTTTTAACGTCATTACAATGACACTGAACACCACAGCCACACTACCTAGACCACGTAATAGTCCTGTAACACTATCAATAACCAATAGAAAATAATCCAACTCTCCCCGTATATGACATTTTACCCAGCTGGACGACTTAGTTCATTAATCTGTCCTGTTCCTGACTAGCCTTTATTGCTGAAGTGTTAAACTGGATATTTGTCATTTGATGCTGCTGATCTACAGTGTATTCCTGTGGTTAGACCAGCTGTGCTATGAATGAATGATCTTGGTATTGTTCCCAATTATTTTAAGCAGTAGAACGTGCAGCTGGGATGACTTCATGGAGCACAGCAATCAATATTAGTGGTAATGCCTACATCAGTGAATGAACAGAGTGCTGGGTGGCATGTGTAATGTCTCAAATTATGTATTTGTAATCTCTCTTGGAGGTCGTATGCCACTGATCTGCAGCGAATGATTGGAGGTTCTATTTAGAGAGCCCCAATTAATTCCAATTTAGGAGGAACAAAATGTTTCTTCTGTATCTATCACATGGAGCTAAACCTGAAAGTTAATGAGGAATATGAGTTAAAGTTAAGGCTGACTTAAATAAATGTACATACATATTTGTAGGTAGACAATTCATTATTATTTTAGAGTCAATAGTTTGTAAGGTTTTGGAACAGCGAGTATTCAAATGGTAGCAAATTGGAGATTCATGCTGCTAGAAGAACTGCTTATGACAAACCCTAAACAGACATCTAAAATTTGATTTACTGTTCAACCAATCATATTTTCAATGATTAGGGACAAACATGTCTGAAGGAACAAACCTGATAAACCTGAAAATACATTTATGAAATAAAAAAACAGAGAGTACATTCTAGGCTGTGCGTTTTATCGCTTGTATAACTCAGTTACGTTTTTCAAAAAAGTCCTAGTTTCACCATTCTCCTTCAGGCTAGATTAATCAGCTCAGTCTATATGTTTTGTAATTTAATAAAAAGCTCTGGCTTTGAACATTAGGTACCTTTACGAAAGCACAGATAACATTAACTATGTCTGTACATGTACTGATTTGCTGTGGCATTAACTGTAGTGTGGCACAGTTTGCTGAGAAGGATGCAGTTAATGGTAGCTTACCTGTTTGACTACATTGTTTATAAGGATATTTTATGCAAAATACAATATAACAACAAAAATATAAAGGTGTACAAATCCCTACATAATGTGCACAACAACATCGCTCATTGTTTTTTCTATACGTAATGGAATCTAAAAAAGTATTCCCCACTGTCTTGTTATAAAACCCAAATCCTCACACAAACGTTTGTGACTTAACTTGACATACTCTAATGGCGAAACCTAAAACAAACCCCAGTCGTTGAGTTTTACCCCCAAATACTTTTTACTTCTAGGATCTGGGTACCAAACCCTTTGGCGACCGAATTGCCAGTTTTTAATGTCTTTGTAAAACCGAATTGACAGGGTTTTAGCTACTGCCTTTGTATAACCAGCATCACGCAGTTACGAAAGTTACTGGACGTTTGGTCAGAAAACTTTAATTGGATAAAACACAACGAAGCAGGGAGGGACCTAGTTGAATTAACTTTTCCATTTGAAATTCTATTTGAATCAACGTTCTACAAATAAAACGACTGTTTAAGGAAACTAATACGCCATGGTTGTAAAACCGTTTGTATCGAAAATGTTGTACCTAAAACGTTTCTGGGAATAAATACACCCCCGCGTTATATATGGTATCTTCCAATCCCGCCGACAGTGACGTGTGAAAATTAGAGAATAAATGCTGGAGCCCCACAACCCTAGAGGCGTAAATGCGTGGCACAAGCTGACCAGGAGTCTAGCGCACGAGGACACAAGTACGGGAAGCCGCATTATTATTGTTTTCGACAATATTTATTTATTCTATCAGAACAAGAGTGCTAACAATGAACGGGCAAATGAACGGTTTTCATAACTCCCTTATTGATGAGGACTGTTTCCTATTTACGTCAGAGTCCGTTGGAGAAGGACACCCTGGTAAGACTGCGGTAAATAATACAGCTACTGCATGGTGTTAACCCTTTTTATGAATTAATTTGCTTAGCTATAGCTGAAAAGTCATGGAAAATGACAGCAGTGGTGCTTAGCCTTCTCGTGATACGGTTACCTGATGATCAAACCACGCCGTCAGCATCTTGCATAAGCCGCATGTGAGGCCCAATTTCCTTTATTGGTTCACATTAGCCAGCTAACCTTCGCTACATAATAGTATTGGCATTGACTGTTGTACAATGTTTGTCCTCTTGATTGGTCGTTAAAAATTGAGACTTAAAAGCATGCCTAGTTCTCATGATCGCTTTTGCATGGACAGATCCCTTCGCTGATATCTTGGAAAATCCGAACCGGCTAGAGCGCGTGGTCTCCTGAAACAAGGCCGTATTGTTTGTCTACTGCGTTTGGTTGCTATGCCAAGGACTTCCGATGCGACTTTATTAAGAGTTACATGCCGGTCCCTGTCCTGACATGTAGTAGATTCGTTTGGAAATGAAAATAAACATTTTAATTTATTCGTGAACCCGCTGTAATGGCGGTTGGACAGTTAACATAACCGCTAGAGCTTTTGCTACCACCCCAATAATCCTGATAGGGTATAGTATATGTATCTAGAACCCAAGTTGCAGTTAGTGGATCCTTGCGCACCATTATTCACACGCCTCGCACCAGCATTACAGCATTAGACTGTACGAAGCATACTTTAATTTACATGTGTTTAATTCTGTACCTTCTCTTGCACAAGCTTACAAACCGTTATCATGTCACAGCGGAGGATTGTGAAAAGCTACTATCAATGTTTTTCTTGTCCGTTTTTCAGATAAGATTTGCGACCAAATTAGTGATGCAGTGCTTGACGCACATCTCAAGCAAGACCCCGATGCCAAAGTTGCTTGCGGTAAGAAATAGCACCTCCCTTCTGATGCAACTTCATTATTCTCTGAAGTCAGCTCTGACCCCATCAGTGGGTGCTTCTCAGTAAACTAAATCACATTTATTAATGTGTTGTATTGGCTTGTTACAAGTAACTATACATATGCTTCCACTGAAGGAATATGCTTATGTCCCTTTTCGAATCTACCTTTTCAGAGACTGTTGCGAAGACTGGGATGATCTTGCTGGCAGGTGAGGTGACGTCACATGCTTCAGTCGACTATCAGAAGGTGGTCCGCGACACAATCCGCCACATTGGATATGATGATTCCTCCAAAGGTTTTGACTATAAGACCTGCAATGTCCTAGTGGCACTAGAACAGCAGTCTCCTGACATTGCCCAGGGGGTCCACATTGACCGAAATGAAGAAGATGTAGGGGCTGGGGACCAGGTATGTGAGGCACAACCAATGGAGTACCAGTAAGGGATTTAAGGTGGAGGGTTAATGATCACTGAATTCAGTTATAGTCTATTAAGACTACTGTTTCATTTATGCTTTATTGTTGCCTAACTAAACAATGGGCCATAAAGCCATGGGATTGTTGTGTAATTCATATCAAATGAACAAGCACATTTTAAGCTAGTTTTGTCAATGGTAATCCATACCTTGCTGTACAAATGTGTGTTTGTGCAACTGGTCTTCAAGTTGCGGTGCAATATCAGTCTATTCATTGATAAGCTTGCTGAAATGAAGTTGCGAGACATTGATAGTCAATAAATTCAGATGCAGATAAGACTGTATTGTCTAAAATGCTGACATAATCTGCCTAGTAGCTTGTCTACTGTAGCTCACTACCTGTCGCTTGTACCAGCTCACCATGAAAGATGAAACGTGTCTACCTCCTCTATAACCGTGTCAGCCGTGTAGCCATGTATAGCTGACAATACTTTGAACTTAAATTAGAATGCATGTGGAATTAAGAGTTAATGTTTAACTGAAGTGCAGACACTGACACATTCGTAACTGGAAATGTATTGTCTTCTTGAGTTGACATTTAAATTAACTTTATTTTGTTTGTATCTATTGGAACACTAAGCCGCAATCAAATACAAATTACTTCTGTGACAACTAACACGGTAGAAGTTTGAGCAACTGCCCTACTATAGCTGCAGAGAAGCGTAGCAGCAGTGGCGATGCACATTTGAGAAGCGGGCCAACTAGTGGTTAACTAGTGTTGCTTTATTATATTTTCTGATGACATGTTATTGGTCTTAACTGCAACAATGAAATTATTGTAAGCTAATGCTAAGCTCACTTACAATCTGTGACTTGACAGTCTTTGAACCTGACTCCAGTCAGTTTTAGCGAAGAAAATGTATTTGATATTTTGCATGTCATTCACGTCTTTGTTTTCAGATGGGCGTCTCCTAATTGCCACACAAAGGCTAACTTATTTCATTGCAGAGTTGATTATATTGATAAAGTGCTGATAACAAATGTGACAATTCATGTGGAATTGTATTTATCTTTATAATGGAAAAACATATGTTTGTGCATATACATTTTGGGACGTATATTCTTAAGTTACTTTAAGTGGTTAAAATAGTTGTTACATTCCTTGGGTTTCACTTTTCAGTCTGAACCCTAAATCAGTTGTACTGCCCAAATGAATGCTAAATAATCTCTTATTGAAAATGAAGCTAGCCTATCTTGCCATAGACCAAAAGCTTCCATTTGGCACTGACTAATGTACCGGACGGTCCCTTCAGACTACAAAATGGGCAGCTTCCTTTCCTCTTACGTTTTGTGCTTGTATCTGCAGGGCCTGATGTTTGGCTATGCCACTGATGAGACCGAAGAGTGCATGCCCCTTACTATTATGCTCGCTCACAAGCTCAACGCTAAGATGGCTGAACTTCGTCGCAATGGCACCCTGCCCTGGCTCCGGCCGGACTCAAAGACCCAGGTAAGCTGACTGTCCACTGGATGGAAAGCTGATTTGAGAGAATGTCTTTCCTAGTCTCAGCCGGCTGTAACCCCTGTATTAAACTAGTTTTAGGTTGTCTCCCTTCACCAGTCAGCTCTTAAATGTGTTTTAACGAGCAGTGGCCAAATGGGTTTTGTGGCATGCAGCCGTTTGTTGCTTGCGACATCTGAGCAGGTGAACGCAGCCTTTGCCTGTGGCGTCACCTTTCTGCCTCTGTCCGCAGGTGACCGTTCAGTACCGCCAGGACCGCGGCGCCATGCTGCCCGTGCGTGTCCACACCATCGTGGTCTCCGTACAGCACGATGAGGATATCTGTCTGGACGAGATGCGCGATGCTCTGAAGGAGAAGGTGGTCAAGGCTGTGGTGCCCTGCATTTACCTGGATGATGACACCATCTACCACATGCAGCCCAGTGGGCGTTTTGTCATTGGCGGTCCACAGGTAATAGGTCGGAAAAGCTTGAGCGGCACTTGTGACTCTCGGCGTGTGGGAGGTTAATTTTTCATGTTAACTGCATTTGATTTGTTCATTATTGTTAGAATTGTCAGTTTACATTGAAATGCAGGTGAATGGCCATGATTGGTTCCTCCTTCCCCTATAGGGTGACGCTGGCCTGACTGGCCGAAAGATCATTGTGGACACTTATGGCGGCTGGGGCGCCCATGGGGGAGGTGCCTTCTCAGGGAAGGACTACACCAAGGTGGACCGATCTGCTGCCTACGCTGCCCGCTGGGTGGCTAAGTCTCTGGTCAAGGCAGAGCTTTGCAAGAGGGTCCTGGTTCAGGTGAGGGCCGGCTGGTTATGCCTCCATGAACCGCAGGGGCAAAGGGCTATGACTTCAAATGGTTGCTCATGACTGTCTCTATGCTACATTAGGTTGCCTATGCCATTGGAGTGGCTCACCCCCTCTCAATCTCCATTTTCCACTACGGCACATCCCAGAAGAGTGAGAGGGAGCTGCTGGACATAGTCAAGAAAAACTTTGACCTTCGTCCTGGTGTTATTGTCAGGTAAAGTATGCCCCCTTCGAAGCTATGTGCTTCTCTGAATCTGCCCCTTCTCTTTCCTGTAACTCCCGCTTGTCTTAGTCCTGAACTGTCAGAGCTGGTCTTAAGAGACTGTTCTAGCCCTTTAATATAGGGTTCTCCTGCACTGTGTATACTGTCACCATTCAGCCGCTGCTTTGTTTGGACTTGTCAGTCCAGGGTTGTAAATGCTCTCCTGATGAACTGATCATGCTTTAAATGCCTGTGAAAGACACTGGTATGTTAATACCCAGCTTGAGGAAAGGTCTCCTGCTCACAACTGAAAGGTCGTAGGGTTCTTGAACCTTGTTAAGTTCAATGCCACTTATAAATGGGAGCAGTGTGCTTTCCAACTCCACGCTGCAGTCGCCACACTGCTCAAGGATGAGTTGGTTGGCAGGGTGAGTGCCAAAGCTTCGTCCCAACCCTTATTTTTAAGCTGTCCTTTGAAACCTATTGATAATGGGTTTATTTTTGAGGCTCTGGATACTCCCCATTGGCTGTGAGCATATAGGCTGTCATTGTGTTGGTTTCAGGTAACTTTCTGAGATGGGCCGCTAAATGAGCTAATTATGTATTCCAGGGAGCTGGAGCTGAAGAAGCCCATGTATCAGAGGACTGCTGCCTACGGCCACTTTGGCCGAGACTCCTTCCCATGGGAGATGCCCAAAAAGCTGAAATACTAAACCTGTGAAGCTTTTTCCCCCAGGCCTGTTGGTGTATACTACAGAGAAGCCTACACGGTCTCATTGGGTGAAAGGCCCTTAAACCCTAAATTGCATATTAACGACTCTACCTACCCTTTTCATATTGCCTTTCCGGTCACTTATACAGTCTTTTTGCTGCTAGCAGCTTGATTTCTAAAATCCTCCGAAAATAGTCTGGTCTTTCATTTATCCCCCCTCAAAGTACCTTTCCCATTCCTGCCCAGACTCATTGAAACAGTAAGAACTCCAGTTTGGTTTCTGGCTTTAGATGCCTTTACCTCATCTTGAATAATTTGCTTCTGTTCAGTTGAAAGGCTGACAAAAGCTTAATGTGCAAGTCCATGTTAGTTAATTTACTGGTGCTACTTAAGGGACCCCTCCCCCTCTTATGCCTTTAGTGTATGTAAGTCTGTAAGCCCACACCCCTAGTTTTACCTCAGACCTGCCAACCTGTACACATAGCATGCATGCAATTGAAGGTGAATATGCTAGTACAATTAGACTTGATACTTGTCCATTTTTGGCTAGATGTTTTAAGGAATTTTATTTTAAGCCCACTGGCTTGTTTTTAAGTCCAACTGGACTTAATGTGCAGAGATATTGGCAGTTATTTTTAAACTGGTAAAATGGCTGCACCAGTGTCAATTCCTGAGCAAGTGGGTGGACAAAATAATGAACTCCTAACAATATATTAATTTCAAGGACCTAATACAATGTAGGGCTACCTTTGGCCTTCGGAAGAGCTCCAATCCTTTTTGGAAAGCTGTCATACAAGTGTACTAAAACTGGATTACGACCGTAATGTACTTAGACAATGTGTTTTGATTCTGCACAGTTACATTTCTAAAGTGATGGTCTGCCATTTTGGTCTAATCATATTAGGCAATGCTTCTCCCACCCCTCTAAAATAATACACATTTAGGCAATGGTCTTCCATGTTCACAGATGGCCTTACAACTATTAGAGTGCTTTCAAAATGACATTCCTAACTGACAAAATGAAGTCTTGGCTGTAATCAGATTGCACTTTTAGAAACAAATTAAGTCTCCTGTTCTTTTTGAAGAATGTAGGTAAAAATCAACTTCTGCCCCCCAGAACTTCCCATAAATGTTCCAACCTTTTTATTTAGAATGCCATAAAGGCACTTGATGTCATAAATCTGCTCTTGACTTTGTTCAGGTGTGTATGGGGGCATTATCATACTGAGAATATTGGCCTCATCCGAAAAATGGCCTCATCCATTGCCTAATATACGACAGTGCAGAGAAATTATTGGACTCTGGCATCTCAATGTAATGGATCCCCCACCATGTTAAACAATTGGCATCAAATATTTTGGGCTGAAGGCATCCTTTGGCCTTTGTCTAAAGGGAAATGTTTCTGGATATAAGAAATGGGGTTAAAGATGACTCAGAACGTTACACTCATTGCTTAGGGGTCCAAATTTTGACCTCCCTTACAAGTTATGCATCTGTATTGACCTTTGAAACAAGCTGTTTCCAAATGGCAGCGCTGCCATAATTTTTCAGCTTAGTGAGACTCAATGTACAGTTTGGTTGAGTCTGGTGTGCTGATTGAATTCTGTGAATGTTTGAAGCTGTGCTTTTGAGACAAACCGGTGTAGTGTCCGTCTATCCCTCTCAATCAGCTTCGGATTGTGACCACTTAAGCTTTGCCAGTGCAGTTTGTCCATGTTCAGCATATGCTGTCCATGAGATGGAGTGTTCTATGCACCTGCAGTCCTGGCACTGACTTTGGCCTCTGGAATGTGGATATTTGAAGTTTTCCCAACATGAGGCAGTTAGTGCTAATGGTCAGACCTCTTACAGCTGATGCGTACTGCTAATAGGCAATCAACCTAATGTGACCTGAAGCTATTTTGTCCACCCCTTGTATTTACTGTGCGGCACATGCTTTCATTTTTATGTTAGTAGTAGCTGTGACCACATTGACTAGTAAACATGTGCAGTGTTCACTCTGGATGTTCCTGTGTGGATGCAAACACACATGGCCAGTAGCGCTTTGGTAGTCTTTTCCTTCGCATCAAGTTGTTAGATATAAGTGGGCGTGTTAAGGTGGGCATCTTGATACAGTATTTAATGTTATAATGGCATACTAGTCATTTCTCCACAGATTGTGGTGGTGTTGGTTAAATTACTTGTGGTTTTTAATTTTTCCAAATACAATGCATTTCTTGATTTCCTCTAAAGGAAATTAGCCTAGGCGTTGTACTTATGGGGCCTGAGGTTGGGTGGGACATTGTCAAACTGAAGTGCAACTGTAATTATTTTAAGGTTGGCAGGTCTGCTATTCCCTCAAGCTTTTTTAACCCTCTAATCTCTGTAGGATGTAAGAATGGTGCATGAAGGGTCAATGGTTGCTGTTTTTCAAAGATTCTATGCATTGCAGGTTGAGTGACACTACTGATCTTGACTGTATTCAGAGTCTGGGATCCCCCTGCAGATGTCTGTGCTGTTTTCTGACGTAATACAGAAAAGTCAGAAGCTGCTATGTCACTGCTAATATCTGTAGGGGTGTTGCTTTATACCTGATCATTTAAATTTGTCTCCTGGACTCCTTCAAAAGGTAGTCTTATTTCCTTCTGTTTTGTAAAATGGTTTAAGGCCAAGGCTCTTCAGGTATTGATGGCAAGTGTAGCTACAGAGAAACTACCATCGGTATCTGAAGGAGGGCTGTCTTTGCCACAATAGAGCTCTTAACTAAAGGCAAACAAATGAACCCTTTTAAAAAATATTTATTTGTTCTCTGAAACTTGGTGTGGATACAGAGAAGCCAAGGATTCAGACGGCAGCTTTAAAATAACTGAAGGTTTTGTTTTTTAATCTCACATTTTGACTTGACAAAATGCCATAACTATTATTTTCAGTGTTTCTCTTGTGGTTCCAAAGCGTCATACAGAAAAGCTTTGGTTTGCCTCCACAGGGAACTGTCACTGACTGATGTGATGAGTATTTTGCAGTTTTTGGAATGCAGTTTTTTGGGCGGTGAGATTGTATTGACCATTCATGCCTGCTACTGTTGTCCTTATCCTTGCTCTAAGAGATGGTAATGTTTGGCTGGTGTTGTACAGAGAAACCAGCCTTGTTTACGAGCCATCTCTGTGCTGCATGGATAGTTTCCTATGGGACTTTGTTTTAACCACTCAGCTAGTCTCTGGCTACTGTGAGTGCAGGAGTGCCTTTTCTACTTTTCTTTACCTCACCCCTGTATTGAACCCACTTCTCCCATCCAACATTGCAAGGAACAGGTAGCCTATCAATGCTTCAGTCTTCAGAGCTTGGATACTGATTCATCATGTCAAAGACCTTGAATAAACATCTACTTCATGAAGCATGTTACTGATGTCTCATTGTTTTCATGCACACTAAGCTGGGAGTTCGGCTGTTATTTAAATAATCCATTCAAAGGACAGAGCACCATAAATGGTGTTTGCACAGTGGTGCCACTGAAAGTAGGAAGTGGTATTCCGTCATGGTAAGTGAATGGGATCCAATGGTGTTTGAGCATTTTGGAATTAAGCAAAAGGTCAATTCTAGTCATATTTTTGGGATTTGTGCTGTGGAGTACAACTTCATTATTACTGATGCCCAAACTTAATATAAAATTTCCCTCTGGCATTCTTCTTATTCTTTAAGGGGTTTTAGTCTACTGTCTGTGCTCAGTGCTTGCACTTGAAATGGTTATTAGTTTAAAAAACGAGTTCCTAAAGTAACCGTCACCCTCCTTAAGGGGGAGGGAGTTCTCCGGTCTGAGAATATGCCACTGCCTAGGCTGCAAAACCTACTCTGCTCCACTTGCAAACCCTTAGGTGTGTAAGTGTTAACCAATCATCTTCCGTGGCGCTCACACACCTCCTTGGCCCACTGACAGAATTATTGTGTGTAAAGATTGTTCTAATTCTTGCACTTGACTCATAAGGGGCTTTTCAGTGCATGTAACATTCTTTACGACTAGTAGATTTGGAGGCAGGATTCTACACGGTGCCCCTTTAACGCCTTTACCTGGTTCCACAAAAGTAAACTTGGTGATTTATATTTGCAATATGATTTAATATCCGTATCAGACTTAATGGCTCTACCTGATATTACTGGGGGGGGGGGGGAAAGGCGTATCGAAGTGGGGTAGGTAATTGGGGGGAATCCCATGCAATCCCTTTTTAGACTATAATACAACTGACACTTATCAATGCTGTATAGACTGCAGAACGGCCCAAACATCTCAGATCACGGGGTAGGACATTACTACATTTACACTACTAACCGGGGACCATGTATAGCTTCGATGCTCGAGTTACTCATGTTATCAAATGTCCAAACCTTTCAATTGACTACACTTTGCAGCTGCTGCATGGGCCACTCACACGGCCATGTATGCATACTTATTTTTAACTGTTACATAACGGATTGAGCCTTAAAGCTGACCGTTCCACTCTACCGCTACTGCAAGTTTTCTGAACTGTTTTGTCTGCGTTTGTTCTGGAGCTTTCTGCCTGCACTCGGCCACCGGCTGGCTGAACTCAGTGTTGAGGCAGACCAGGCTAGCTTCACTGATGGGTTACAGGTACAGTTGTTGGTGTTAAGTAGAGAAAGAATGAGATCAAGTATGGTTGCTTACACCAACAATTTCGATGCTAGTGATGTCATTATGTTTATTTTAGGTTATTTATGTACAAATTGGTCTCACTGTTTAGTATTAACAAAACATTTTACAATAAGTTCTTAATTTGACTTACCTTGCCACAAAAATCTAATCTGCTTAGCGCCTCCATAGGTCTGTAAAGGCAATGTCACCACCTACAAAAATGCCATTTATATTGGTTATGCCACATAGTAACACTAACAATCCAAATATTTGAGATGGGTGCTTTTTTATATATAATTTTTTTTTTTTTTTAATTGATGTCTTTGCATCTCTGATATTTATGAATAATGGAGTACTGGTTTTATTTGTATAATTTCATAATGGCTCGGAAGAGTATTACAGGATTAGCTAGTCAAGCAGTCTTGTTGTAACATGTTAACATTTTGACACATGAATGCCTCAAATAGTTTTAACTGCTTTAAGAACCTTATGGGTTTTCAATAAACCAACCGAACAACAATGACTTGCAAATTTTATTTTTTTTTAAAGTAAACTGCCGAATCCTTGTAATTGCTCCATGCTCAGTCATGTTCATAATGCTGTATGGAAGTTTGTCTACATCCTCTAGAGAATGTAATTCACTTGATGTCAGGGGTGTGGTAAATTCAACCAAATGTATTGTGATCTAGCAACGCCTCTGCCTACTCCACTAATAGCATCCCACAGACAGCCTCTTGTGAAAAGGGGTTTGAATAACAGCGACAGAGACTGGCCAGGCGTGTGGTGATCGTTTTTAAACACAGAGCCACAACATTGTAAGACCTCTGGAAATACTTGGGAAGCAGGCTTGACAGCCAAAGTCAGTGGGTTTAGTGAACAAGCGTTTACCCATTAGTTTCAGTCAAATTCCAAGGAATCGATGTTCTAAGCCCGTCCTATTCAAATCCCTCTTTTAGTCATTTTCTGTGTAGGATTGTTAAATACTGTGGGAACAAGTTGTACAATTTGTCTGGGAAAACCCCTTGTGCAGTTTGTCTTAATCTAAGGAAGATTACACGCCTGGCACAGAGTTGTAAAATGGACTTTAGCAGAATTTAGGTCCATTAAATCCTATTGTCATTTTGAAGTAGTCAACTGGGTGGGATTTCTTATGCGTTAATTTAGGATCACATAATTATATCCTTGTTATCATGTGAGATCAGCCAATAAATTATACTCATAGCGCCAACATTGGCTTCAAACAGTACCTGTTCAAACACTCCAGGATCCTATCACTGGTTCACATGGACATTATGAAAATGTTTGCTTTTATCATTAGCAGAAAACTGAATTTTAATTAAATGTCATGTAACAAAATGTAGAAAATTCCAGCGGCTGTGAATCCTTTAGAGAGGCACTGTATAAACTCACTGAATGAATTCAGTGGTCTTGTCCCTCTTCTCGAGTAGGATGTTAAACTCAATTAAAATCTTCCACTTTGTTAAAGCTTTATAATTCTATTAAATACCATGACGGTTTTCACATTAGCTGCATTCTTTTTTCACATCTGTTAAAAGATACTTTGGGTATCAGCTAACTGCATACCACTAACAAAAAAGGTTCAGTGTGATCAGGAGTGCTTTTTATCATGCTAACGTACACAGCACACCTGCAGGTCTAGTGGAGTCCATGCTGTTTTGGCTGCAGAAGGTGGACCTACACAATATTAGGCAAGTGGTTATAATGTTATGGCTGATTGGTGTAGTTAGAATAGTTAGCACAACTAGCCATTGTTAGCATTCACACTGAGCTAACTTATGATGGGAATGTGATTGACTGCTGGAGACATGAATACACAGAATCTTGAAATCAGGCATTGCTGCTATTATTATTATAAATGCAGAATGATTACTTTTTAGGAATGTGTTTGTAACTGCATAATAAGTGTACCTCAAACCACCCCAGGCCCTTATCGGTCACTCAAATTCCTCAATTGTCACATGTTCCAGGAGAAAATTAGAGGCTAACTTCCACAGACTGGCGAGAGGATAAATTAATCCATCTACTTCAAAACAGTCATGACTTGAATGATGCAGTGACTGCTCCACTTTTAAAGAAACCTGACATTTCAATGAAGCCTTAATTTTACAAGATATAAATCTCAGTGAAATATTTAATTTAGAAGGTATTTCATCATTATGTCAAGAATATATTATTGTCTCTGTTTTTTTCTGTTAAATTGACCTATGAGACTATGGGTGACCCACTCATAGTAGCTCCCTTCTGGTCTAATAAGCCCGCTTGATCATACCCACAGCTTTGGGACACTTGTGCAAATGGCAGAGCTGCTCATTAACACAACTAGTAAGGCTAAAGGAAGGCAGCAATTTGGGATTCGTCCTATAATTCAAAGGCTGGTCCCTCCTGACAACCCGTGATCACAATTCTCCCACATGGTTATTGAGCGGGATCCGTCAATGCATTTAAAGACATCCCAAATTACTACTTTAAAATGGAGGAAGCGTTCAGTGGTGATGTCCGTGCTGAAACACATTACATCCAAATAGGGTCCAGCAGCCATGTTTGTCATCTGTCGTCTAATAGTCAGGGTAGATACTTCCCCCTGCTGACCAACAGTAAAATTACATTTTCCTCAAGCAGAACTGTCAGTTGTTTTTCCATGTTTCAGGGCTATGCTTTCTGTTCACTCTACAACAAACACTGAGCTGAAGTCTAATCTGTGTTATTTAGGATTGGGTCAAGCTCTTCACCATGACAATGACCACCACACTAATCATACATAATCACCATTTATTACATCAACTGTACCTTAAAACTGACCTGCAACCCTGTGTTTTTATTGTTAGAACATCTATTATAACAAAAAACACAAATTGCATCCCAGCTCAATGATTTAATTTAAAACCCTGAGAAAAGTAAGAAGAATGACTGGTAGGTTTTGGTAACATTTGACTGAACTACAAAATGTAGACCCAGCACATTAGTTTATAACACGACAATAATAAACCATTGAACACCTTTTGGAAAATAACTATATTTAATATGTAATACTAAAACAATAAGGACCTCCCCAGAAAATAACAGTATCAAAAATAAAACTCTTATTCAGGCCAATAAAAAATAAATTAGAAAATAGAGAAGTGCTGACCACTGCACATTTACACAACTGCTACATTATCGATTTGCTTTCCAGCTACACTGATCATCACCAAACACAAAAATATCACTTGTCCAGTGATCTCAAATCGAGCACTGCAGAAAGCAAATTAAAAAGGTAACTTTTCATGAAAACCAAAAATCTTCTGTGACATTCTATTCACAGCAACAATAAAAAAAATGTTAACCACATATGCATTAACAAAATGTTAATCTTGTAAACAAAGGAGACACAGCACACTTTCCGACGGGCAAAGAATGTGACTGTGTGTGCCTGGTTGGCTTAGAACAGGATCAGAACAGGGTCCATGTAGTTCTCAGTGCTTCTCCTTTGGAGCAGGTTGACAGCCAATGGCACATTCAACCACAAGACAATGTCAGTCACACAAGGCCCCTACAGACATGACCCAGCTTCAGAGATGCCATCCTAATAGAGACTATAAATACACTCCAATTGTACCCTTCTGTAAGTCAGCCTATTTGCAATGGTTTTACAGTAGCATAACAGGGACGGTATGGCTGTTTGAAGTCTCTTGACAGTCTACAGAATCCTCTGCTACTAGCAATCATTATGTACAGGGAGATGGTTGTTTGTGGGTAAAAAGAGACTTCCTATTTCTGTACAGTCACTCTCCCTTCTCGCTCTTAACAACATTCTCTTCCTTTAGCGTTTGTCTCGTCGTTTATCCATTTCCTTTCGAACACGGCTCTGCAGTGCCATCCTCATGGCTGGGTCTAGAACATTCTCCTCCGCTACACGCTCCACCACCCTCTCTGGCATGTCCTCCTATGAGAAAGGACATGGGTCATGATGTGGGCACATTGTTCTGTATGCAACAAAATGAGGGCCATTATTGCAATATTCCAATGTAAACCAGGGATGGGCAAGTTAAATGAAGGTGGGAGCCATAAAAAAATTGAAATGCACCATGAGAGGTTGCAATGGTTTGTGGGTTTGGGTACCTATGTCCATAAATATCCAGAAGATGAGATGAGAGTAAAGCAACAATCTATGAACAGTCAAGGATAGTTATTTATTAATTGAAAGGCCCTGATTAAACTGAATTCATTCAGAATCATTTTGTAGGCCTATAAAGAGAAGAAAATAACCAAAAGTGTGGCGCTTGGCTATATGGTCAATTCTATTATATCAATCATGCAACTGAACTTTGGAAATCATTCCCAAATCACAAAGTTATTTTGATCAAGGGATCTTTTGACTTAAATGTCAATTTATACATCTGCAACCTTAACTTCATTTGTTTTTGCTAACTATAATAATAATATTTTCACAATTTTGTGAGAACTGTCATTAGGACACGGGACCTGTATTTTATCTTTATATTTTGCTGGATTTCTTAACTTGGGACTAACAGGAGATTAACCAGATCTTTCAGATAAAATAACACTGGTTGCAATACAAGCCTTGCAAAAACAACTAAAATTTGTAACAGTCCACTCTCCATTTGGGAATAAAGTTTCATAAAATTTCGTATGTCCATTCAAAATTGTTAGTAAATATTTTAGCCTCTGTTATCCAGCAGTTAAATCTGGACCCTGGAACATTTGCAGTAAACCTCAGCTGGCCTAGGGTAATCAACTGGTGTGAGACACTTTCTCCCATGCACATGTACTGCTGCGGCACGGGTTCAAGTACGACCTACTAGTATTTCAGCAATAACTCTCCTTTCACTATTGTCCTGCTAAAATAGAGCATAAAACTGCCAGGGGGAAACATTTTTAATAACAAACTTGGTGTGGATTTTCACAAAGAGGTATGAGTGTGTACTGAAAAAGCTAGCATACAGTATTTACCCTTCAGAATCAGTGTTTCACTCTGTTCCCACACATTTGCTCCGCTTATGATGCACATTGATAGCTTACAACCAGACATCCTCACCATTTAATTGTTCATAGATATGAAGGGACTTAACTGAGAAATACAGCTTTATACACAGAGATAGATGGGTGTGTGCAAATGTAACATTCAAAACACTAGCAATCGCCCACAGACAGACCTTGTGTACAATGAAGGAGGTGACACGGCCAGAGTCTGCCTGGTAGTCTAACCAGAAGAGCTCAGTTCCATGGGTTTCTGGCTCTGTACTCGACCCACTCTCATTCCACTCTTCCGTCTCTGCACCCCCTCCTGGCTCTGATCCATCTGGAGACATATTACCACCACTAAACCGAGTTTTCCATCAAGTTGACACAACAGTTCACACCAGTAGCAGCAGTGTTTTCTTACTTCCGCGTCGAGGATGGTACACCTGGATGTCTGGCCGTCGGGGGCGTCGTGGGGTAGTGGTGTGCCTGGCCCTCTGACGCTCACTGGCCTGCTTCACCTGCTTGTCATAGTCATCTCTACAAGCCATCACAGTGATACAAGGGGAACGAATTGGTCAAAATATGGAGAATGTACTGTGCCCAAGAAAGTATTCAAACTAAATGTCTGATGCTATCAACGCAATGAAAATCAAAAATGGATCAACACATTCCATTCTAATTCCTTACAGGTGGGCATAATAACTTGGTCAGTTCTCTATTGCAAATGTCCCCCATTCCACTAGATAACAAACGTTCCAATACAGAATAAATGCTCTCCTGTGAAAGATCTTTCCAGAGCTACAGTAAGTTGACTTCAGTACCAGTCGTGTCCTTGATTTAATCACATACAGGTGTACAATTGGGACTTCCAAAGTCAGTGTGCCGGTAATGAGTGTTAGGTTTATTTTAAACCTGCCACAATAGAAAATTAGAGTGCATATCTTGCCAAAAGCATTTCAAAGACAACACAATTTTATATTTTTTCTGTAGCTTAGGCATTTTAGATTTTTTTTATGAAGTGTGTTAAGTGCATACTAGCAGTCAATCCCATACAGCTAGTTACTCGTATTTGAACACCATTTAACGCTTCTGAGGAATGTTTTTAATTATGTGTTTTTCTAAACTGGTTAATTGAAATCTAAATAGGACTTCAGAACACTCCCGTGCATCACACTCGGGTACTGAATGAGCGGAGAGAGCTGTATCACCCTACCCAGACAGATTTGTCACGGAGTTTAGCCTATGACAGGAGTGACTTTTCGCTCATGCTCAGTAGAGGCTGAGGCGAGTAGGCGTTCAAGCTAGCTAGCTAGCGTTAGCGATGAAGAATATCAACACTCGAGACCAAACCACTGCACATTCTCAGAATTTAACACATTCATGTATTGAAACATGTACATTCCGCTCGGTACCTCGGATAAACGTTATTAGATCACCTGGCAATTTGGTTTCTTCGAATGTGGTGTAAGAAACCGTGGCTCATGTCCAAACGACCTGTACGTTTATATTTGAGCTCTTGCTCTTCTTCATCCCGCAAAATCTCCATTGTGACCGATGAAAAACTAAATTGTCTTTTTAGATGGAATGTTTTTCCTTCATTGTATGCATAACACCATAAGAGCCTGCATGGTAACGTTAAGCAAGCTTCAAAGTGATCTGTTGTCCGACTGCATTTGCACCCGGAGTTGTGAGCCTGGTTCTACCCAGCGGTTCTACATCGAACTGTATCTGAACACAGGGTGAAACCCTTAAGCTGGCGTTTTCTTTCCCAGCATTCTCATCACTGGAAACGTTCGAATATACAAATGTGTTGGTTATTAACCAAATATGTAGTATAATTGAAAAACCAATAAGAACGTCTTTACCTTGGTATGTAAAATACCAACGTATAAGCAAATTAAACATTCAAACAAATTTATTTAGGTCCGGAAATATTCTAATTTTCTTACTAATCTCTTTCTCAAAACCCACGGAGAAGGTTAAAGGGGCGGGACCTATGGCCCTCTAACCCAATGGGTTTTGAGAAGGTGGTGAGAAAAGAGAAGACGAAAAGTTTGTGAAATTCAAGCAAGGTCTGTTACTTTAAAAAACAATTTACCAATGAACCGTTAAATAAACGCTTGCAGTTCACCTTTTTTGGCCATGATATTGATTCCATTTTAGATTATCTATAAATCCATAATTTAGCGTATCGAGATACTGATTCTCGTTCTACCTTTCATGAATCATTTCATTTAAATTGTACGCCTATGATAACCAACGCTTAATAGCCGTCTAATTGTCTTGAAACCCAAAAAATAATGGCCAACATTCAATCACAGCAGTTTATTTTGGATAGATGAAACGCGGGGTTAAACTCTACTTGGCCATTTTGATTTTGCACCGGGGAATTTTGGAGCTGTGCGCGGTGTTTGCCAGTTTGCTAACAAAAATACAACTCACTCTGGCTTTATTTTGTTACACAACTCAAAGATTAACGCAATGGTTTCCATAAAACGGGAGAGAGAACTTGACTTGGAGGATGATGATGAAGGTTGTTTGATTTTTGAAAAAATAGCAACTACATCCGGCTAACTAATTTAGAATGAACAGTATTAGCTAGCTATGTTTCCAAACGTAGTTTACACGAAGTGAGGACGCTAGCTACCTTGACGAACTTATTTTTGTAGTTAATTACCCCCTTCTCCGTGGTGTAGTTAGCTCTGTTGGAATGTGTTTAAGTATTTTAGGCGTCTAACTGGTTCTAAGTGATTTAAATGTATGTTATGTTTAACTGAACAGCGTTCACTCTAGCGTCCCAGCATGATCAACTTGTCTTCATCCTATTTACTTGGCCCACACAGTCTAGCTAGATACGCGAGTGTAGCCGGGCTTTTGGTAAATCGTGAATTAGATACTTGTAGAAATCAATCTGTCAATTGAACGTCTATGGGTATCTAGCCATGCTGTGTGTAGTTATTTGATTACTTGTTCTAAAATGTGTGTTAACATTACAGTGCCTGTGAAAATTGGCCGTTCGTCCGAGGACCGAAGAAGTCGCCACTGTCCCTATCTTGACACAATTAATAGGTAAGTTAAAAGTCTGCAGGCATTAACGGAAATTGTATTTGTTTTAAAATGTTCAACCACTCAACCCAGACCCAAACCTTTTTCTTCAGGAGTGTGCTGGACTTCGATTTTGAAAAGCTGTGCTCCATTTCGCTTTCCCACATTAATGTTTATGCCTGTCTTATTTGTGGAAAATACTTCCAAGGTAAAGTGTCCAATACTTAATTACAATTTTAATCTCCCTACCTTCTGTGAAATGTTCACCAATTATTACATTTAGGCTTAAACTATTATCCCTGTTTTTTTTCCCAGGTCGAGGTTTGAAGTCCCATGCCTACACTCACAGTGTTCAGTTTACACACCATGTATTTCTTAATCTGCACACACTCAAATTCTACTGTCTGCCAGATAACTATGAGATTATTGACTCATCGCTGGAAGACATCACGGTGAGTCCACAGAAATAGGTGTGTAGACATTCACTCTAACGAGAACATTTCACAAGTGTCTGATGCATCCATTCAAACATTTGCTGATTTTAATGCTGCTAAAGTAGGGCTATTACATTTTGGTCCTTGAGGGCCGATACATTTCTGGCTTTATCATGTACTAATAATATTGTACTGATTCAGACCTGAGATATCAAATGAAGGCAGTTAACTAGCAGGTAGAACCAAAAACCAGAAGTGTTCTGGATTTGAATAGGCCTGTGCTAAACTTACAGTTCTGAGTAATGTATTTAGAAGTGCATGATCCGTTATGCTTTGTGCAGTCCTTCAGTTGTTTGAGTTCATTGAACAGTGATCCTAAATGACCATGTAGTCTAGTTCACACATTTCTCAGTGTGTTGTCCTGGTTAGGGACACAGCTTTCTCCACCAGGAATTCTTGTCTGGAGTTCTTTAGCGATGGAAAGACGCACTCTGGATATTTGTGCTTGTAATAAATATTTTGTATTTTTTAGATGCATATTGGATTTCATACCACAAGCAATGTGAACAATAAATTACTCAGCAGACAATTCACAAATACCAAGGAATCACTCTTCAATGCAGTCTATAAATCCATCAAACTTTAAATCATGATTTCAGTTTTCCCCAAAGAATTTACAGATTCTGAGGTAAAAACAGAACCTACTGTCTGAGAGCAGAGCCAAGGTAGCACAATATCACTTTCATCTGGTTCTATTGCTGTCCCCCCACTAATGTGACCTGATAGAACTTTCTGAAATAATGATTCCATGTGAAAAATGAATGTCCTGTCACAGCAATAGCATTGTACCCCAACTGGTTGTGGTACGCGCCTTATACATTTTATGTGATAAATGTGTGTTTTGTGTTAAAAAGTTGATCTACCATCTACGTCGACGGCTCATGCGCTTCCTGCACAAGCCATGAGTTCACCCCTGTTCTTCCTAAGTGAGAGAGTTGTGTGCATAGACACAGTCCAACTATTACTTCAAGCAATTTATGAACTTAGCTAAATTGTATGTATTCATGTTATTCCCTTTTAAATCAAACCCCACCTGAGTTGCCAATCATGGCAGCATGGCTTTATTATAGTATTGTTTTGTCTTTGACTGCTGGGCCCTGGCCTGCACAGCTGATGGGTAGTTAGTCCTGATGAGGCCAAGTATGAGTCTTCGGCCTTCCTATGGACCAGTCAACCTGCTTCACACCTGCATCTCATTCAAATTGGGATGTAAACAGTACAGTGTAATCTGGTAATATTTTTTTAATTCTTTGTTTGTAGTATGTCCTGAAGCCCACATTCACTAAACAACACATCGCTGGATTGGACAAGCAGGGAAAGCTGTATCGAGCCTATGATGGCACTACCTATCTGCCTGGCATTGTGGGGCTCAACAACATCAAGGCTAACGACTACGCTAATGTAGTGCTACAGGTAAGACTGTCACCGACCAGAGTATCCTGGGGGACTTTGGCCTATCCGTTCACATGGTGCCATGCCTTCTTTGTGATGATCAACCATGTTATATATGGTTCAACCATATGGTGAACTGTCTTCATCCCTCCAGGCCCTGTCCAATGTGCCACCGCTACGGAATTACTTTCTGGAAGAGGAGAATTACCGTGGCATCCGCAGGCCCCCTGGTGACATCATGTTCCTGCTGGTGCAGCGATTCGGTGAGCTGATGCGCAAGCTGTGGAACCCGCGGAACTTCAAGGCCCATGTGTCGCCCCATGAGATGCTGCAGGCAGTTGTGCTGTGTAGCAAGAAGAACTTTCAGATTACCAAGCAAGGTAGGATTTTATTCTACAACATTTCGTAAGGCAGAAATACTTGTTTTCTATATAGTCAAATGTATTTGGTATTTTGCCCTCCATGTTTTAAATAAGATATTCTGCTGATTCATCTGTCCTGCAGGGGATGCTGTGGACTTCCTGTCCTGGTTCATGAACGCTCTGCATGGGGCATTGGGAGGGACCAAGAAAAAACCTTGTGAGTGTCAATGAAGGTGGATGGGACTTGAGTGGGATGGTGATGTTTTTAATGTATATATCTAAACTCACCGGCTACATAACACAACATTAGGAGGGGGAAGATGTGTATTCTAAGTGACTGACTGGGGTTTGAAAGTTTTGGTCAGATGTGGTGGTTCCAGCATATCAGCTTACCATCTAGAATTCTACAAAGTCTCATGAGTCTACAAAGAATGGTGTGATGAATAAATCTATTGAGAATCCACACCTAGATTTTTTTTGTCTGGTTGTTGGAATCAAAATATAAAGACTGACCTAACCTAATATGAGGGATCAAATACCACTGTGTATCATCAGTTTTTTTGTTGTCGAAGTATGGTCACCTACACATCTCTCTCTCATTGAGACTGGCTTACCACGTTTTGTAGTCTATCATTAACTATCGGCAATCTACAGTATCAAAGTCAGCACTTCGACCCGATAGTAGGATGTAGGGTTTTCACCATTAATGTTAATCGTTAAGTCATTCACCACTTCAGTTGTGGTGGATTTGAGTGCAGTCTCTACGGTTTTGTGCAAGGAAACTGGGGTTTC
This sequence comes from Esox niger, assembly GCA_016801105.1. Taxonomy (NCBI): domain Eukaryota; kingdom Metazoa; phylum Chordata; class Actinopteri; order Esociformes; family Esocidae; genus Esox; species Esox niger. The sequence continues at coordinate 28,584 of JACXGJ010000684.1, forward strand.
ACTAAAACATTCAAACAGTAAATACATTTATATTAGCTCATGTGAGAATAGTGTCAAGAGTACAGGTAGATGACCTAAGGTTTGATTGTACCTTCTTGATGCTGTCTTTGTCCACATAAAAACTGTCCTTAGGGATTTAGCATGGTGTGGCTGGGACTCGATGTCTAGACTGACTTGTCAGGTTGACTGCTTGGTCTGACATCTGAAACAGTCAAAACACGTCACGTTCAGAGCTGGAAACTGTTCATAATGGGTGGAGGGAGCATGATTTACACACGACAAATCCTCAGAGTCAGGATGTTCTGCCATTAATCAATTTAGTAATTTGAGGTCTGCTGCAATGTGTAAACTGAGTGGAGAGACTCAATATCTCCCCCTTTACATCACCGTTTTAGCAAGCCTTACCAAAGTCTTCCAGGGTTCCATGCGTATTTTCTCCAAGAAGCTTCCTCATCCAGATTTGGTAAGTTCCTTATTGTCACTACCTGTAAAATGAAGACTGCAACATAGGTTCAAAACTGAAATCCTCATTTTCAACTCTAAATCATTTCTACCCTTCTACATAATTACATATTTGAAAACAATATTGTTCTTATTACATGATTGTTTTGCTAATTCCAGCCACCAGAAGAGAAGGAGGCTCTGCTCCTGAAGGAGGAGTACCAAGAGGTGATGTCTGAGTCTACCTTCCTCTTCTTGACCCTTGACCTTCCCACAGCCCCACTGTACAAAGACGAGAAGGAGCAGCTTATAATTCCACAGGTCCCTCTCTTCAACATCTTGGCCAAGTTCAACGGCAACACAGAGAAGGTACTTGTACTGAACTTAAAGAATAGATTAGCTCAGGGGAAGTACTCTGGTCCCCAAGCAAAGCTCTTGTCCAAACAAATTAGAAAAATAATCTGGGAAGCATAGGCTTCTTTTGTGTTTCTTGGGAGGATATTCTCAGGAGAATAATCAGAAGGAGATGAGTCCGGTGGTGTTAGAAGCAGTTCTTTGTGAAGATTAAAGAGAGTTGAACCATGAGAGGCATGTGAAGTTGGATTTTCAGTCTGTAATAGAGATGCACTAATCAGCTTCTTCATGGCATCTGGTGTTGAGGTCAGAAAAATGCTTTGGACTAAGTGAAAATCACATGACCTACATGTCCTATCTTGAATAGGAAAATATAGTTTCAACATAGAAAAAAATCACAGTACCGAGAAGCTGCGTCACCATATAGCTATATAGCGCAGGTCATCTTTAACTTTGGCTTATGCAGTCATAAGAACCCTCCAATTCTAGTAAAACATACTTCAAGCATGTTTCAAAGGGCCCATGTGTAAGATATGTACTGTACTACTAGCATAAATACAAGCATAAATGACCAGAAGCATCTGCATCTAACCTTTTCATTTTCCAAAAATATTATTTTCAACAAAATTGTTCCAAGGTCCAGCGATTGTCATTGTTTATCATTTACTATTACATGGAAATTATTCAGTTATTGGAGAAAATCCATGGATTCCTTCAGCCCTAAATATCTGCTGCCAGCTGTTAAATGTGGTGGAGATCCATAATGGTATGGGCAGACATTTTGTGAGGCCATATGGTATGGGCAGACATTTTCAACTTGTTAAACACAGATTTGAGCTAGAAATATCTTTTATCAGGCTGATTGGACAATATACAATGCAAGTCTGAAATGGACTAGGGCATGCGTATACTCTGTGCTGGCGGTTCAGGCCATCTTAAGCGTAGATCATTGTTGTTTTATAGGCTTTGAGAAATGTGATTGTGTGTTATCTCCATCACTACAACTATATACAGTAATGCAACTATTATTAATTTTTATCTCCCGCACTAGGTCTTACTGTGTTTTGTCACTTGTTTCATTTCCAGTCAGAAGAAATCCAAATACACTATAGCATAACATTTGGCATGGGCATGAATACTTTTGGGCTTAACTGTAGCTATGACACAGTACTAAATTATTTCCTAACTACTAGGACAAAGAAAAATATTGAACCCACATATATACTTGCACCGAATGTACCAAATGTAGTTTCATAATTAGTATTTCTTGGTGTGGATTAACCCTCTAGATTTCTTAATAGACTTCAAGTGCTGGATTACCTTGAAATAAGAAGTCTAATTGAAAAGTACTTAAGATACCTAAGTAGAGGAGGATTTGAGCTCTTCTGTTGCAATTGAATGACTTCGTGTTGTGTCAGCGGGGTGCTGCATTGGTCTTCTTTTATCCCCCACCATACTCACTGAGCTCCTAGATAGTCATGAGCTGGTAAAATCTGAATTCTCTCTTCCCTACAACTTCATCTGTTCTGCCCCTTCTGCAAAATAATTATTTTGTTTCCAGATTTTAATTCCACCGATGTGCTTTCCCCGTCCTCTGACTCACTGTCCACGTACCTCCTGCGTCAGTCTTTCCCCCCCTTCTGTGACCAAATGACCTTGTTCCCAGGCTGTTACACACAGCGCATATGAGACTAGAACCGTAAGACAGTTGGCCACACAAGCTTTTCTTAAATCATGGTAATTTCTTCTGTTTTACTTAACAGAAGTGGTTTTGGAGTTGGGAGTAATTTAATTGCCATTTTTGTTTTGGCCTTAATGTCCTGTGTCTCTATAATTGCTAAGTGTAACCACAGTTTGGGACAGCTCTGTCTGTGATGTGAACACGTGTATATAAAAACAAATGTTTTTCAATTCATGTTTTTGTTTGGGAAAATGAATGCAAACCAAATGACTCAATAACGAGTGGACTACTAGCCCTTTGTAGAGCACGATATTCACCGCCATACACGTACAAATTGCTCTTTTATTAGTCATTTAAAAAAAAAAAATATGTATCACTTCAGACTACTGAGCTGTATTGTACTGTGGTACATCCATTACAACAACTTTTAAAGTCCTTGAAAATGTAAAAATCAAAGACTGGCAAGTCAGAGAAAGTCCTTGAATTCAATTTTCCAGGGCCCGTACAAACCGTAGTGAATGTTTAATGGTCATTAACAGACATTTTGTATGTCATTAATTATCAATGTTTTTTTTATTTATTATTTAATTTTTTTGAGTGATTTATGACCATAGATAAATGTGCTGACATGCTTTAAAACTAAAGTCACCATTTCAATAGCAAAGCGTAGTGCCATTGGGAAGGCCTTTACAATGTGTTGGTCTTGGAAGTGCTTGACTGCTGATAGTACTGGTCCTTCTGCCACTTTTAACGTGTCAATTACAATTAGATGCTTGTTCAAACTTGCAAAACATAGCTAGCATATGATACAAAATTATGCATTGGCTAGCAAACCAAATGTGAGCATATGCAACCAGTGCTTTTAGGGGGATGGCGTGTAAGATGTTCTTCTTTAAGCACCTTATATCCTCTTACTGTTCTTCCCTTCTTCACCCTTTTCTCTGCACCCTCCTGCTTCCGGTTTTGTTCTAGGAGTATAAAACCTACAAAGAGAATTTTCTCAAGAGGTTTCAGCTGCTCAAGCTGCCCCCCTATCTCATCTTCTGCATCAAGAGGTTCACGAAGAACAATTTCTTTGTGGAGAAGAACCCTACCATTGTCAACTTCCCAATCACGTGAGTGACCATTTCATTCTGTCTCCATGCACTCAATGGCCCTTTGGCCTCCTGTGTGGCCTGATATTTTTGTGTGTTTTTGACTGTCCTGTTTTTCTTTATTGACCAGGAATGTAGACCTCCGTGAGTACCTGACAGAAGAGGCTCAGGTCACAGAGAAGAACACCACCTATGACCTGGTGGCCAACGTGGTGCATGATGGAAAGCCCACGGAGGGGGCATACAGAATACATGTCCTGCATCATGTAAGGGACTGGTGCATGTTTAGGTCATTTCCATGTGTAGTAATTTATGACAGTTTGTGATAATGGGTGTCTGTTTGTCACTAAAGGGCACTGGGAAGTGGTATGAGCTTCAGGACCTGCAGGTCACAGATATCCTGCCCCAGATGATCACACTGTCCGAGGCCTACATTCAGGTATTGTGTCATGTATGTGTGATGTACAATATGTCTAAATCAGTTACTGATTTCCAGTAGCTGTTAATTGTTTTGATCTGTGTTTCAGATTTGGAAGAGAAGAGAAAGTGAAGATGATGACAAAACAAACCACACAGGAGCTTGAAGGGAGGCATGTATTGTATTGAAAAAAATATTTTGCTCCCGGGCCAGTCAGGTGACCCTGAGATGACCTCAGGTTAAGCCCCACCCAACACATGTGGAAAAGGACTTGTGGATTACAGATTTTGAGGAAAACCATTGTCAGAATTGTTTGTTGATCTCTAACTTTTAAATGTCAATGGTGGAATAAACCAGCTTTCAAATATGTTTCCAGTTATTAATATTTTTTTATAAAAGTGGAGATTGACTTGGCCAATGACTTTCCACATGTTGTCCCTGAAAATGTCCTTAGGTACTATAGCAGTATGTTTGTTTTGCTGTGTCCCGGCCATCTGGTTTTTATTTTGAGTGCATCTTGCACTGTAACCTAGTTCTGATGCCACTGGTTATGAAAGTGGTGCTGTAAGCCAGGAACGATCCTTAAATCGTGTATTGTCATGTACTAAATTGTACCCCATGTTGTCAAAAAGGTTGGAAGGTTTAAACATTGTGTTAATCGCACAACTACCAGACTGCATCTTTAAACAGATTTTAATTCACATTTTTATTTCGGTTTTGGATTACGATCTGAAAACTTTCATTGAAAAAATACAAAATAAAATGGAAAGCAGGCAAATACATTTCCACAGCAACATTTTAAGCAATAATGGGCAAGAATGTGATGTATAGATGCAAAGTACCTGGATATAACACGTAGCCACATTTCTCCTACCTCAGGTCTTACACCACAGCTTTCAGCTAATCAGTAGTCAAGGTTATTACCAGTGTTTATAATGTTATACTTGTAGATGTGCTTAATGCAGGGATGGGCAACCTGTAGATGTGCTTAATGCAGGGATGGGCAACCTGGACGGGGGTGGGGGCCACCATGTACTGTTTGCAGGGGGCAGGAGATTCACTTAAGAAATATATTAAAAGTAAACTAGGTCTGATGCTAGTTCACGTATATCTGGGCAATTTTAAAATATTGAGTGATGTGCTGTTTCCTCGCTCTGCTCATATCTCCTGGGATTCAGCTTGTTCGCTGCTGTGTAATTAAACACTTGAACCCTTTGAACACTATGTTTTTGGGATGTTTTCACTACTTTGATAGTTCTGTAATAGGTATCAAGTGTTTTATGGCTTAAACATCAGCACACTCAGCTACACGTAAGTGTAAACATGCACAAAACAAATCAGGTCTATTATATGTTTTGTTTCCAGCATAGATTCTGTTGGTTCCAATACTAACTTTATAACAAATTTAAGGTCAAACATTACTTTTTTTTTTTTAGTGTTTTCTAAATTCATTCGAGGGACGCAAAAATAGGGTCTGGGGGCCGCCAGTTGCCCATGCCTTAGTGGCTCCAATGTTCTTAAGTCAATTTCCAGTATGTTTGACTTAATGTACTCAACAGTATACAGTGCATATCCAACTTGACATCACCTCAGTGCTACATTGACCTTCAGCTAAAACTAGGAATAGAACATACAGAAACATTACTTCAGTGTATATCAGTTAAATGAAATGTAATTTCAACAGTGGAAAAGAAAAAACAAAGGCAATAGTGCAATCAGTAACAAGTGCAATTGTAACTCATATTTATCAATGCAGATCAACCATTCTCTTCATCTGTAGATTTGTTTGGGTGTGATCTCAGCTCTAGTTCCACATGTAGTTTTGGCAGATGTCTACCATCTAGAAATGCATTAAAATCAAAATAAAGCCAGGTCAGACAGGAGCAACGTGTTTAAGATCATAAACCAGGGCTCATTCAACTTCTGGCTTTATCCTCAGTACTGGTACAAGGTGACTCCAATTATCTTGCAGGTAAAAAATAAACTTTTCAGCCCACGAAATGGAGGAAAATAGCATTTATAGAATTGACCAGTTTTACTCAGAACTAACCAACTCATTAAATCAGGTGAATCTTGGGAATAAATGTTTGGCGTTATCTTGTAGTGGTTTGAGAACCAGTGCTGTTGTTAATCTACAATGAAATAAGGTGGACCATGTATGTGTATGCCACACCTTCTCAGACAAAAAAAACAACCAAAAATAAATGTGCATGATAGATGGGTCTCACAGTACAGATGCATCATTTGTAAAAATTTTACTAATTGGCCAAACGGCGATACTATAATAAAGAACTGAAATTCATTAGCTGCACACATCTCATAACCGGGGACAGATTATTTCTGAACATGGGTGTATGATGTGTTAGAAACCCTGTATTTGTAAAAGGATGATGGTTGGCATTAGAGTAATCATCTGAAATGTGTTAGTCATGTAATGTCTAGCTCAGCCCACGGGTGGTGCTGCATCATTCTTGAGAGAAGATGGTTACTGTTGCCTTTGCTTAACTTAAGTTTGGGTTGTTGTGTCAGATAATATACCATGGCATATATTTACTTACACCACACTCCTGAGTGGTTTTCATATCCCTGCAGACATAGCTGGGTCCCCAGGTGCAGTGGTTCTTCCCCAGTAGAGGCTGCTCCTTCACAGCAACACACACATCAGCTCTCTGGAAGACAGACACCCTATATGGTCAACTGATATCCTAACAAGACTCAGCACACAATCACACCATTAATGTCACATGGGCCGTCACTCAGTGCAGGGATAATGGCTCGCTGAAAGACGGTTCTTTACCTCACATGCATCGGGAGACTCCATTTGGCGTCCCAGAACCTTGCGCAGTCTTGGGCCATAAAGTTTGGTGAACATTTCACACTGGAAAGAGCAAAAAGACGAACACAGTGAACCTAACGCATTTTCACAAAATGGAAAACATTTGCTGTTGTTCTGTCTCTTACGCCGCTTACAGCACCAAGCAATATATTTAGGACCTGGTCTAACCGGTAACAATGTGTGTTCTCATAAACTAAATCAATATGTAGGAACGGGGGCCTGGGCAGACCTTGGGGACGGCGTTTGGGTGCATCTGGCAGACAGACTGGAGGAAAGAGGAGGCCTGAGGTTCAGTGGCATTGAGACCCAGATGGAGCCGGCTTAGAATGGCTAGCATACGGCAGGAGTCACAGTCCGAAGGGAGGGAGCTCTCTGGAGGGGAGTGAGGGGTCAGGGTTACATGGGACTAAAATGTGAGGAGCAGCAATTGAGAATGACAGTCTACAGATAAAGGAGAGCCTCATAAGGGAAGAATTGGAGAGAACAGACAGGAAACCGGATAACATGAGTAAAGAGCACACATCCTTATGATTGAGGACAGAGCCTGGATGTGACCAAAACACTACCACTCACCCATGCTGGGGAACTCCTGGAACAGACACAGGTGCAGCAGAACACAGATTGAGTGGGGTGCAGCTGAAGACAACAGGAATTCAACGATCTCCTTTCCATACTTGCTGATGAAGTTGTTGCACTGATCTGTGTAACTGGCAGGCAGGAGGCCACAAACCTCACCCATTAACTTCACAATAGCCTCCTGTAAGGATGAATGCCACATTGTCCCCCCCAATAAAGTGTCTGGGTTAGTAAGTGTGGATATCAAATATGACTGAAAATATCACTTAACTGCCCATTTTACCTCAGTCCTCTCTGTAGGCAACATGCTCTCCAGTTTCTTAAGGATATAAACACAGAATGTGCACGTTGGGCCACCCTGCAACTAGACGGAAAATAAACTGGTGAGTCAACATTCAACGAAGACAGAAAATCAATCATCATGCATAACAGTTGAGCTCTCACATTCACCCTTGAGCTGGTGCCTGAGTTGAGTACATCTTTCGACAGATCCATGTCAGTGAAAATGGGAGGAAGTTGATCAGGGACTTTTCTCTCAGAGTGAACAGCACACAAGCCCAGAACCATACATGTCTCAACCGGCTTCAACAGAAAGAGATAGAGAAAATTAATTTTTGTAGTCTCTAATCCACATGAAATGGCTGAATAGAGCCGTCACAGACACGTCCACAGAAATAGCTTTCCAAAAGAAATTCTTCCTGGAAGAAGTTTTTGATCATTTGGAATTACAAAGCATGAATATTTATGATGCAAATGTTATGTATATAAAAGACGCATAGGTTACTCGGTCTATGACAATATCAGATTTTCATTACACAATTATTGTGTCCAAAATAATTCACAATAACGATATCTAGTCTATAAATAGTCTATTGTTTGGCAAATGAATTACACTCAAAATACGAGGGTAGGGAAATGGAGTGAGAGACTGTAAACTATACAAATAACCAACATTTGTAAAAAAAATAACCAAAATTTTTTTTAAAACAAATAATTTTCAGTCAGTGAATAGGCTACGAACACCAGAGTATTGGTCCAGAATTGTAGTTTAGGCACATGCATCACTTGTCCGTAGGTGGCATTAGTAAGCAAAACATCTAATTCATTAGCGAAAAATACAATGTCCTTTTCTCCAAGCAAACAGGCTACAAAAACAGATTTTGCAGATCTCTCCCAGGGGTTCGAGTGGGGCTAACAAGTTGATTTCAATGCCAATATATAGGTTCAGACTCATAGTTTAAGCACATATGTTGTCTATAGGTGACATGAATAAGCTATCAAAAAACCAAGAGAGGTTTTAGGAATAATACAATTTAATTTTCACATAGTGAATATAGTATTGCCATGTGTATTATTAACATGATATCAATATATATGGTTTTATATTACGGTTATCATGAATACCGGTATAATGTGACACCCCGAATAGGTACACCATGTTGTATTAGCCTCTGTGGAACCATGACAACTGTTTGCACACTCTTCTCACCGGTGCTCCCTTATAAATGTGACCAGAGACCTATGACCCCAGCATGACCTGCCTAGTATACAAACAAGTTAAAATATCCCAAGACAGATGACACAAGATTAAATATACATAAAAAGCCAAAATGGCTTCTAGAGTCATTCTATTGCAGAAGTAAATATTTGCCTATAGTAACGGAATCGAAATCCCATGTTGGTTGAGTATCTTGCTTACAACACCAGGTTTGTAGATCGGATTCCGTTAAGGAATTACCTATAAGTATGAACACTACTGTAAGATAAAATAAAAGGATCTGCTAACTGACTTAAATGTAAAAATGTGTGGAAACCCTTTGGATGTGTCTATCTCTGTAAACAAAGCTTCCCTCACTGTGTTAGCAGTGTTCATGCACTCACCGCTATGCCAGTGAGGTACTTGTGTGCTTGAGGCAGGAACATCTGCACCTGGTATATACAGCGGCTTTCAGCTTCCACTCCAGGCAGACGCTGACACAGGGCATCCAGAGTGTTTTGGATCCGATCCTAAATGATCAAACCAGGTACTAAAATTATAGACATCTACCTTTGACTTTGTTCCAATTGCAGATTTATCTGAAATTAATGAGACAATATGAATAATTTTCTCAATAAAACCTAGCAGCTTAACGTAAACTGCATGGTTTATACCATAAATTTCTCTCATGGGAGATTTGTATATCTAATTCAAATTAAGTCAGAAAAGAAATGTGTGTTATTCAGCTGTATTTACATCAAAATGAAAGATATCATACCAACTTGTCAGAAAACAAAAACAAATTATAAAACAAATCTGTTGCTATCTGCCAGAAAGTCCACAGACAGCAGTCCACAAACGGTCACCATTAAATTTACCTGAACTTGAGCAGTTCTGCAAAGAAGAGGGGTCCAATAGTGCAACATCTAGATATGCAAAGTTAGTAGAGACATATCCCAACAGACTAAAGGCTGTAATTAAAGAAAAAGGTTGTTCAACAAAATAATGAAAATAGGGGGTGATCCTTTTTCCAACTCAGTGATTGTGTTTTTAATTTTTTTTCTGACATGTTGGTGTTATATCTTTCACTTGTATGTTATAAGATGCACTGAGGAAATACAGAGGAATGAAACAAAAACTGTGTCTGTCTTCATTTCAGGCTGCAAAGCAACAAAATGTGATTATTTCACAGTGGGTGATTATTTTCTATACCCACTGTATTTACAATGTTATCAAAACAATGAGGCGGGAAAAGCCTACTTAAAATATTCCTTATTTGAAGTGGATCAAAATATCCCCATGGGATAAACAAATTATGGAAATGTATAAAGAACTGCTTTTTGTTTGGTGTGGATTAAGATATGACAATATAATGTACTGTAAAGAAAGTTTGCTACTTGATATTGTATTTATTTTTTACTTGCAAAGTAAATAGGAACTGAAAGAAGGGAGAGGTTTGAAACAGGAAGGCTTTATTTGCCTATTTCTGGCTACATAAATGAAATCAGAAGTAACTTTCTGGGGTCAGGGTGTAATCTGCATCTTTGGCTACAAAAGTTAAATGAGGGGACCATACAGTTAGGTCCGAAAATATTTGGACATAGAGGTACGCCACCACAATGTATTTGAAATGAAACATCAGAGATGCAATTGTAATTCAGACTTCCAGCTTTAATTCAAGGAGTTGAACAAAAAAATTGTATTGAACGTTAAAGAATAGTGTCTATTTTAATACACAGACTAATTATTTCAGGGGCTCAAATGTAATTGGACAAATTAACACAATCATAAAAGAAATTAAATTTTTAATACTTTGCAGGCAATGCCAGCTTGAAATCTGAAACACATGGACATCAGAGATTTTGCTCCTTTGGGATGCTTTCCCAAGCGTTTACTGCAGCTGTCTTCAGTTGTTTGTTTGTTGTTCTTTCTGCCTTATGTTGTCTTCAGCAATTGAAATGCATGCTCGATCTGGCTGAGATCAGGCTTGACTTGGCCTTCGCAGAATATTCCACTGCTTTGCCTTAAATAACTCCTGGATTGCTTTTGTAGTACATTTTGTGTCATTGTACCCCAGTAAAGTGAAGCGCTGTCCAATTAACTTTGCTGATTTTGACTGAATCTGAGCAAACAATCTATCCCTATACACTTCAGAATAAATTTGGCAGTTTATCATCAATAAACACTTGTGAACCAGTGCCATTGGAAGCCTGCATGCCCATGCCATTACACTGCCTCCACCGGGTTTTACAAAAGATGTGGTGTGCTTTGGAGTTGCTCCAAACATTTTGACACAGGTTGATCGTAGTTTCATCTGTTATGGAATACTGTTCCAGGACTGGGCTGGATTTTTTAAATGTTTTTGGCAAAGTCTAATCAGTTTTTTCTTTTCTTGCGGCATATGAATGGTTTGCACCTTGTGGTGAACCCTCTGTATTTGTTCTCGTGAAGTATTCTCTTCATGTTAGACTTGGATAATGATAAGCCCACCTCATGGAAAGTGTTTTAACCTGACTGCATGTTGTGAAGGGATATTTATTTTCCATGGAAAGGACCATTGCTCAGTTCCTTGGATGTCCAGGCATTTTGTGTTTACTAGTGTGTCCAGTATTTCTCAGAATGTACCCAACTGTTGATTTGGCCACTTTCCCAATGTTCCTGCAATCTCTCTGCTGGATTTATTTTTTTGCAGTCTGAGGGTGGCCTGTTTTGCTTGCATTGAGAGTTCCTTTGACCGCATGTTGTGGGTTCACAGCAGTAGCTTCCAAATGCAAATGCCACACCTGGAACCAACTCCAGACCTTTTATCTGCTTAATTAATGAAGAAAGTATGAAGTAATAGCTCACACCTGTCCAAGAAACAGCTTTTGAGTCAACTGTCCAATTACTTTAATGTCGCTGGAAAATGACGGGCCTCCCTATTAAAGAGCTGTAATCCCAAAAACCTTCCTCCAATTTGGATGTGAATCTGCTCAAATTAAATATTTTTTATTCAACTCTAACTTTAATATATTTTGGTAAAAATATTAATATAATAAATCTTGTGTCAGGGTCCAATAATTTCCGGACCGAACTGTACTTCAACAGAACCAGAATAGGTACTCACCTGAATGTTTATGTTGGAGATCATGTCTGTGAATAGCTCAATGATCTGGCTGCAGTCTGAGCAGATGTCTTTTGTCTGCTATAAGTGGAATAGTCAGATGAGAGAGATAGATTTACTGTAATTTCCAAATCTCAAGCGTTTGTCATTTTATGTTACCTAACAACCACATTCTCTTTATGTGTACAATTCAGATCTGAAAGCTCGGATGAATGCTGAATGTTCTTGATGTTGAAAAAGTAGCTTCTCTTGCATGTGAAAGCAGAACTTAAACAGGCTTGGTGTTATTAGAAATATTAGAAAAAAATAAATGTATTTCCATAAATCAATTATTTGTTACAGGGCTGTCTCCTAAAATGGAGTCTACCAACAACACAATTAGTAATTAACAACAGGAAAATACCTGAGATCCAGTGGGTGTAGTAGGATGGGGACCTTTGGTAAACAGTCATTTTCAACTCTTCCAATATATTCTCAATTGGATTGAGGTATGGGCTTTGACTGAGACACTCCAGGACATTCAGTCATGTCCCAGAACCACTCCAGTTTCTCTTAAATGTGTACTTTGAGTTGTTTTTGCTTCATGCGTGGTGTTCTTAAGATAATGTGCAATGTTAGGCTTGCGCCAAAATGAGCACATAGCGTTGAGCCAATTTTGTTTTTACATTTCAGGCCTTATTAGACCATACAATCTTTTTCCACTTGCTCTATTCAACAATGCATTCATTTTGACACACTCCAGTAAAGACCACTGCTGTGAAGTACCATGCCTATTCTTGCGGTATGCAGAGTGTCTCCAAGTTCAGCATTTAAAACTGAAACTCCTTTCAAGTTGCCATAGACCTATTGATGGCCTGCTTTACTAGTTCCCTTTATGCCCGGATACTCTGTTTTAAGGACAATCTGTTCTATACAGATTGACATTTGGGCCATATTCTCTCCATTTCATAATAATTGAATGTACCACGCTCCAGGGGATATTCAATAATTTGGAAATGTAATTGTAGCCAATCACTAATTTGTGCTTTTGAAGAACTTTGTTACGGAATAACCTTTGAAAGTTCCCTTGTCACCCATGTGACAAGGGAACTTAAGAATTATGAACTTAAGAATGTAAGAATTATGCTAACCAAATTCATGACTCACCAGACATAGCACTATTTAAACTGAAATCAGGTGACACGCCTTAATTTATCACAGGTAGACTCACAAATTATGTGACTTCTAAAGACAATTTGTTGCACCATATCTCATTTAGGTGCACCACAGCAAAGGGGGTGAACACTTATGCAATTTTTTGTTTCGGTTTAATATTTCTAAATCTTTTGGCAAAATTCACAGGTTTTAGTTTCACAGTAACACAGTTAAACATTGAAAATTCAAATGGGGCGAACACATTCTGCAGAGGAACTGTAGATCTGTTGGTGTTATTGCACAATTTATATCTTACTGAGGTCTGCTGTGGAATGTCTCTGGTTGATTCAAAAACGACCGCGGTCTCACCTGTGAAGATCCCTGAGAATAACACACATCAAATTTATAGTACAGCTCATCAACCTTTCGTCAACAAAAATGACAGCAGTTTTATTAAGTTTAGATATTCTAATAGGGGACATCAGCTTGTTCCTGCTCCCGACGTTTGGCATCTGTGTTAAGGAATTAACAGACCAAATTTGCATCACCTAAACAGTAAATGTCATGTATTCCCTAGCAAATTAAAAGGCAGAAAACTATCTTCGGCCGAAAAAGTACCAAAATTGAGCAAATGTAACTCGTATTTAATCAGATTCTCCTCCAGGACAATGTCGAGTAATAGGTTGTGGCGACTGAGATTTATTGCGTACATTATCCAGTAGGTCTGTCAACATAATGATCAAAGCCTAACTTACCGATGCAAAAACATGCAATGAAGATCAAGAAAATAAACTGCGAGACTGCCATTTTCAGAAGATATCACTCTATGCCTTGTATTATAAAAAAGTGACAGTCAATCATCAGAGTCTTGATCAGCGTCTTGTGAGAAATATTTAAAAAATCACTTCCGGGTCACGAAAATAAGGAATTTTTCAAAATAAAATAGACCAACATATTACTTGAAAACTGATATAAATAGAGTTCATTAATTGTTTAAGAAAATGTCGCTCTCAAAACATTGAAAACAATTCAGTTTTGACCATATTAAAAAGTACATTCAATAAAAAGTGAGTATTAAAACAGATTTCAGGGGCCAAATTCAGAAAATGTCAATGACTGAATATGGAATAAATATTGCCTCACTGCTCATAAACTATGAAATATTCCACAGAGAAAGCAATGTAGGAACAGTTCAAAAAAATCTACTAAGTAAATATCTCCAAAAAAATCAAGGGGCCTTGTGAATTTGCAATTGTTGGTGGCTTTTTACTCCACCCATTTCAGTGGCCACAATGGAATTCAGTAGGTATGAAATACATATTGCCCTATAGAAAAAAAACTATTCTATATGCCGCAGTTAATGTATTGTAAGAAATGTTCAGGAGAGTCTATAGAGTGATAATATCTAAAGAAATCAAGTGGCACTGTGTATTTGCAAATGTTGCTGGCTTTTTACTCCACCCATTTCAGTGGCCAAAATGTAACTCAATGCATATGAAATACATATTGCCCAATAGAAATGTTTTTTTCTATATGCCGCAGTGAATGTATTGTTCGAAAAGTAAAAAAATGGGACAATACTGCTAATGTGTTTATTGCTTTTTTCTCACATTTGAATAAAACAATCAATGAAAGGTGATTTGGTGTCTTTTAGAACATCCTCATCACCCAGTCGCTCAGATAATCTGCACTCTATTTCATCCATTGAGTCCAATGGTTTACTTTTACAATGGCTGTTCAACGTTCCTTTTTGACTATGAACCTTTACAAGGCTCTGCATTACCAATGTACAATTAGTTCTGCTCCCCCGGATGATGCAAACGTCATACACTAAAGCACAGATTTCCTTGAGGTGTGTGGAATTCAACAACAAACTGAACATGCACATTCTGTCTCTATACCTATCATCTTTACCAGATAATTGTTTTTTACAGAGTTCACTAGCCTGTCGCATTAAATGACTTTTACAAGATCGTATGATACAGAAGTCAAGATCTCCTGTCGAGGCATTTTCTTAGACTATTCTCATACCCATGAGAATCTCTTAAAACATCAATCACTTTTTTCAGAATCGGTCCTGTACCGTTGTTGATGAGTCAAAAGTAAACACTATTGTTTGGAGTGGGAAGCCTGAACCTTTCAAAATTTGCTGCATTTGACAAAACACACTTCAGTGTATCCTTGCTTATACTGATATCAACCTCTCCAGATAAATGTTGCTCATAGGATTTAGTTTCCATAGAGCTTGCAATGTCCTCATCGGATGAACCATTATCAGAACTGTCTGTCTCTAGCTAATAGAATTAATTTCCTATATCTTGGGTGTCTAAAATTTGATCAGGTACTTTAAAAATTAATACTTCATCAAATATGAAATACAGGCTACATCAGGATGAACATCAAAATCAGTTTCTTGATATTCAAACATATCTAAAGACTGCAAATTAAGTTGGCCATCAGAGGGTGTTGTCTGACCAGTAGACATCCTTTCATTTAAAGCGTATTTAGGAAACACGTTCTTTATGAGCCTCAATTATATTCTATGTTTGTTTCACTTTGAAGAGTTGAACATTGTTGCCACTAGCAGTAGAATGTATACATGATTCATAGTCTCCTTTAAGAATGAATAAATTTTGTAACAGCTATACTTTAATGCAACATGATTCTACATCCCTTTGTTCTCGGGTGATGGGTCAACACAATCAAACTGATACCAATTTGCACAGGCAACACATGCTAGCACATGTCGTTTACTGTTATTCTGTGATTTACAGAAACAAAACACTGTTTTGGATTTCTTGTGCTGTGTGACCCATTCCTTCTCACCATATTTACGTTTCACTGCTTTGCTCCTCCATACTCTGTGTTTGATAGGTGTTCTTGTTTCAATTAGTTTAATGTCTTTGATTTTGTTGCACTGACATATGGTCATGCTGTCACCCTAATCTCCTATATCATTACATATGGATGACTGACTCAAAGGGTTTACAAGACATTGAACTTTACTGTAATTCTTGAGCCATCTATTACTAAGATTTTTTACATTACGTTTAGTAACTCGAGGTATTCCAGTTGGCACTGGAACAGCTTGAGCAACTTCCTCCCAAAATGTAAAGTCAGATGTGTCATTATGTTGCATAACGACATGTATTGCTCTTGAAATAGCATGATAATCTAAACATAGCTTTTCTCTTTCTTCAATAATACTCTTTTTTGTTTTCCCCCAAATCATAACCCCCTCTCTACAATGTATGTGTCAAATTGGCATAGAGATGGGTGGAGTAAAAAGCCAGCAAATATTTCACATACACAGTGCCCCTTGATTTTCTTGCACATAATTACTCTGTAGACTCTCCTGAACATTTCCTACAATACATTCACTGCGGCATATAGAATAGTATTTTTTTATTGAGCAATATGTATTTCATATGCATTGAGTTACATAGTGGCCAATAGTATGGGCGGAGTAAAAAGCCAGCAACAGTTGCAAATACAGAGTGCCACTTGATTTATTCGCTTATTATCTCAGTCTAGACCCTCCTGAACATTTCCTACAATACATTCACTGCGGCATATAGAACAGTTTTTTTTCTGTTGTGCAATATGTATTTCATATCCACTGAATTCAATTGTGGCCAATGGTATGGGTGGAGTAAAAAGCCAGCAACATTTGCAAATACACAGTGCCCCTTGATTTCTTTGCATATTATCACAGTCTAGACTCTCCTGAACATTTTCTACAATACATTAACTGCGGCATATAGAATCGTTTTTTTTACAGGGCAATAGGTATTTCATATCTACTGAATTTCATTGTGGCCCTTGAGACGGGCAGAGTAAAAAGCAAGCAACAATTGCAAATACACAGTGCCCCTTGATTTCTTTGCAGGTATTTACTCATTAGAAGCTCCTGAACATTTCCTACAATACATTCACTACGGCATATAGAATAGTTTTTTCTCTATAGGGCAATATGTATTTCATATCCATTGAGTTACATTGTGGAAAAAGAGGGTGTTAAAAATATTGTAATATGTTGCTCCCTTTATTGTGAAAAATTCCTTATTTTCGTGACCCGGAAGTGATTTTTTATGTTGCTCATAAGACGCTGATTCGAAATAAATATACCACGGCTTTGCTTCAAAACGGACATAAAGTTTATTCAATGTTTGGGAAAATGTAGCCCGCAAAACATTGATTATAATTCCTATTTGTTCAATTGTTAGAGTTAATTTCAATACAAAATATTTATTAAAACAAATTCCAAGGTGAAAATTCTGGCAATGCGAATGATTGAATATAGAATACATATTATCCCATAGATAAAAAACTATTTTATGTGTCACAGTGAAAGCAACATAGGAAATGTTTAGGAGAGAGTAGAAAAACACATCTGCCTAGTCATGAGAAATGTTGTGCTACATCTGGCAACCCAATATTTCCACAATTTCATATTCAGTTTTCAACAACAAAATACTAATGTTTTAACTTAGGAATATTTCAGAAATAAATATTTTATTGAATAACACATATTTTTAATTACAGCTTTCATGCATCTTAGCATGCTCTCCAACAATGTGTCACATTGCTGTTGAGTGACTTTATGCCACTCCTGGCACAAAAATTCAAATAGCTTGGCCTTGATTGATGGGTTGTGACCATTCACCTTCCTCCTGATAAAATTCCTTAGGTTTTCAATGGGGTTCAGGTCTGGAGAATGGGCTGGACACTAATGGTTCTCCATTCACACCTTGATTGACATGGCTGTGTGGCTTGGAACATTGTCATGTTTGAAAAAAACAATTCTCAGAGTTGGGGGACATTGTTCAGCCTGGCTCTTCTTGGCTTCCCATTGATGAAGGGCTTTTTTCTAACTTTGCACAACTTCAGCCCTGCTCTTAGAAACCTGTTTCCAACTGTCCTCGCCGAGCATATTATCCCACCTGCTGTTTGCCATTCTATATGTAGGTCACTTAATGTCATCCTATGACACATTTAAGGATGGAAGCAAACAATATTATTTCCCTATTCATATAATTACTTAATCATTTATTTGTGTATTTATTTTTATATACATTTCCATATTGTTATATTCCTGTATATATTTACTTCTGTATTCTTTTATTTCTGTATTTCAGTATTTATTTTTCCTTACACTAATGCAGTGGCGGGACTGTAACACTCAAACATAGTAATCAAGCACAAAGCTACAAATAGAATCAGAGATTCGGAAGCAACAAAAATAATTCTGTTTTTCAGATATTGCCTTGAGAATTATTAATAATAACTAATTATGAATCTTTTTTGCCAATTTACATAGTCTATATTTTAAAGATGTATAGATAAAGATAGATAAAGATAATAGAAGGAATAACTACATATAAAAATATAAACTTAAGAAAATTTATTTTTAAATCGATCTTCACAAAGGATGCATAATATTCGAAGGTGGAGCACTGAGAAATGGATTTGGATTATCTATTCATCTCCATTTCGATTGTTGTAAAGATTTCCTATTTTAAAAATGAGTTGATTAATCCTTGATGATGTATTCTTGTTACTTTGTTGGTTTTCAATAATTACATACGGGGAATTTGCTCTAAATCCAGCAACAGTATACTTTAGACCTACTGCCACATTGCAATAAATAATAATATACTGTTCATGAGATACATATTGCATCATATAGCTGAAACTATTCTATACGCTACAGTGAATATGTTGTAGGAAATGTTCAGAAGAGTGTCCATTAACCAAAATAAATATGTTTTGGATGGGCACTGTGACCATATTATCCAGATTTAGTTGACTTTGGATTTGCGACTTAATATTCAAAGGGTAAATTCAACTTATTTTTCTATTCAGGGCCTGGTTGACATTAGTTTGTCAGCTTTTCACCGTTGCCAGGAGTAGATAAGTTGTCCAACAGATTAAATGATCAACAACCATAATGACCAGTGGTATATATGCCAAATAAATAAATAAATAGATCAAATGTTCCACCTCCTGCCACATTGCAATATATTATTATATCTTGTTACCCCTCCAATGAAAAAATTGGGATGCAGTGTCCTTATGGGAGCCTCTATGTGTAAGAAAATGTTATTAAGTGTCCCAGTGGGTTTAATTCTATCGGCGATAATGTGATGCATGCTGCCCTGTATGCTATAAAATGCATTGGCCTCTTTATGCATCTACATGCAAGCCAATGTGACCTCCTTTTAAACAACTTTTTAGCAGCAGCAAGATTCTACTTCTATTCCATTTCTGTTTAGAGACATTAAACTCATTCAGACAATTTCTGTTATCATTAGCATGAAGAAGTTGAAAAGTTGGCATGGGAAAGTTAAACGTACATATGAAAGAAGTTGAGTTTATTTGTTCAAAAAGTGAGTGGAAATGAGGTAGAACATTCTCTTGGGTGGAGTACCCACTCAGCCCCACCCCCTTTAGAATATTCAGGTGCCAGTGGGATTAGTGCAGTCTGAGCTGTAACATTCACATCCCACTACAATGTGTGAGTTTGGGGACAGAGATGGAAGAAGTATTTGTTCCCCTGCTGAGTATGTATGTTTGCCCACTGACAAATAAATCTATAATTTTAATGGTAGGTTTATTTGAACAGTGAAAGACAGAATAACAAAAAATCATGAAAAACATGTTAAAATGTTTTTATTAATTGATTTGCATTATAATGAGGGAAATAACGACAACGGACAATTTTTCTTCAGAATCACTGCCTGATGATGAATATTTTGACAGTGTGGTTTACATCCAAAAAAGTATATGTGACTTTAATAGATCACAGGTGCAAACCAATGGGAAGAAAATTCCATCCTCATTGGGGCAATATCTTTATAAACTGGGAGCATCCAAAACACTGGGGTCTTCTTTTCTTCATGTTTTTTCTTTTTGTTATTTCTGTGTTATCCTTTGTGTAGACAACACAAAAATTGATATCAGATATTCCGCAGATGGCTCAATAGATTTGTGATACTGCCCTCTTAAACAATTCAATAGCAGGTGTGAAAGAGACAAAGTTTGAAGCATCTTTTCTTTGAAGTTGATTTTGAAAAGTAGTTCTTTTATTACATTGATTGCTCATCCGGGAATTTTTTTTGTGATAGAGGTGAACACATTCTCCCGCCAACACCTGTAATTTCCCAGCCAACATCTAATATGCAACACCCAACACCCAACAAGAGCCACAAGAATGCAACCAAACAAGACATCTACGTCTGACAAACACCCTGGGCTGAACCCAACCAATTACCTTGCCCTCTCGAACCCCCAGGCATGTTGGTGTGTTGCGACCATTGAAACCTGACCACAATAACACAATATTGTACTGGAAGGCAGTGACTTAAAACCGCTTCAGTACTTTTTGAAAAATGTATCTTTGTCAATACAAATGAGACATATATATTTTATTGTATTAAGTCAATAGTGAATAGAAATCAGATCCTACCAGAAATTTACCAGCTTTATGCAAATGTATACGTGTCCTTAATGTCTCTCTTGCAACCCCACCCTTATTTCATACTCAACATATATTTTCAGTAAACTATCCGACGTTGCCTTACTCATGAGGTAAAAGGGAGTTGACTACAGAGTCTAAGTTGAAAATGTGCTCTATGTAACAATTTCTAAATGGTTTATTAGATATGGATGAAAATGTATTTTGTGTTGGAATACAAAGCAAATACCTTGGGAGTTTACTGTAAATAAATACATGGAATTAGCATCAACATTCTAAATCTCAGTTCCAAACATCTTGCATGGCTTCCTGTTTCCTGGAGTATAAAAATTAGGTTATGTAAAATTCATTCGCAATCAAATGAATAGTTAGGATACAAGTACCACCTAGGATTTGTCTCACTGTCGGCCCAAGGAGAGGTAGCCAACTGCAAACACTTCCAGGAGGGGTTATGCAGTGGTTATAAGAATAAACAAAGCGCAGTCTCCGGTCCACATTTCTACTGAATACATTTTACGCAATTACCGACACACCTTTGTACATCTTCCCCATCTGAGGACAGGAAGCATCTGTCCTAGATGCACTCAGGTTAAATATTTGACACAAAGTCCTTTTGTTGCCTATGCCGGACCATGTAGTTATTGTTTTCCTTAGGAAGGCACTTAACCCGAAATACTACAAGTTGATAACTAATTACATTGATTTACATTTTATAAATCTGGATTTGTTTTTAACCATACATACCAGGTAAAATAACATTGTAAATAAAATCAATGTAATTATGCAGTCTATGGTTACGCAAAGGTTTTCATAAGAGGATAGGACGATGAATATCAAAATTGTTCAACCAAAACACGATAAAAAAGTAGGGAAGTTAAAAGTAGAGTCTGCTTCCTGCTAGTAAGAGAGAGAAACTATTTTTGAAAAAAGCCTGCTTTACATCTGAGATACTTTTTTAAATTTACCAGTATGCTTTTTAAACAAACATCCTTCTCAATCCAAATTTCAAGCTTTTTCTAGGCTGGAAATGTTGAAGTATGGAGGCAGTTATTGAATGAACAGTGATTTACAATCTAACCAGTAATATCTGATTTAGAAAAATGTGAGTCAGCTTATGAGTCAGCTGCCTAAAAACAATATATTCCTCGTTCCATCATGACACAAGAGATGAAGTTAAAATGAAACAAAAACCTATCATCATTAAAAACCTTTGGAACTATTCCTCGAAGTGATAAGAGTTATTATAAAAAATGATTTTCTTTTCATTTTTTATTGAAATTCACACAGTTAATTGTCTTAATGTACTCTGAAATTAATTCTTTAAACATTCAAGCAATTAGAGACAAAAAGTAATCATGGATTCTTGCCGTTGAACAAACTTTAATCTACACTTTTGACTCATCAAAGTAGCAATCTTATGCAGATATAACAGCCAATCATATTTAGACATTTCAGAAAGTTCTTCCCAACACTGTTGCAGAAGTCCCCACAAATGGGTTGCACTTTAACGTTTTATTGCTTTGGGATTTATGTTTTGGTTCAGGGTGCCACTAACTCTCATTCTCGACTCTAGATTCAGCAAAAGAGCCCGAGACTATCTTGCTTTCACCTCCATGTCTGAAAGTTGTTTTCACACACTGAGGAACTATCCTTTCGCCAACTCGTCGGTGTACAAGAACCTGGTGAAATGACTTGAAGACTTCCAGTCTTAATAATATTAATAATAATACATTCGATTTTTTGTGCCATTCAAGAAACACAAGAAAACGTTATATAAAAAAAACAACAACACACAAAACGAGAAGAACCAGAAATCAAGATATCTTTTGTAATATGTTCTTCAATCTTATAAAAAAACGAACAGGTGCAGTGTTGGTATTTTTTGCTAGGAGAGAGTGCACTGAAAACAAAATAATTGTCAAATAAATGTTTATAAGTCCAATGTATTTCATGTTGGAAATTTACAATATAGACCGTTGCCTATTTAGTACAAAACCTTTTTGCCAATTATTTCAAATGTATTCCTTGATAATTTATAGAGGTTTAATGTGTCTTCAAACTTTTTCTGGATTTAACTTTACATTCAAGGTGGGTAATATGGGTATTGATTAAGAGTTGTATTAGTCCAGGCATATGCAAACACATTTGTAGGCGTTAAATCTGAAGAGCATGCATTGTAAAGTGTAGAGGCAGGGAATTGACAAAGGTTAGGTTTAAAGACCTTCCTTTTACTTTTGCTCATCCTTCTTGGACCTTAGGCTCTTAAAATAGAAACATTTAGTTGTCTACTTGCTATTTTGTGGCATTCCTATGCAGAAAAGTGGAAAGGGTAAGGGGGAGTTTTGCTGGAAGAGATATAGCATGGACTGAAATCATACTGCAGCAGTCTGGTTGCCATTAAGAAAAGGGCATAAACATGTCTTAATTTTTCTGTCACTCCTGTCATGTCATGGAGGTGACACTTTTGGTTTTATTTCAAGACTGATCCAGATATCATATTGCAGAGGTGCACAGCTTCCTTGTCTGTCATCAAAATCTCCAGCCAAGACATTATTAAACTGGTTCTTCAGATCCTGTCAACTAATTAAAAATAGATACATTCCAAACTGTCACACACTCACCTGTGACTGCTGATAGTACCATAGGAAAATTGTCCCAATGCTTAAAATACAGAGTCATGCGAGTCATATTAATTCATTATATACATAATTCCTATATACATATAGAAAGATGACACATTATAGGAAAAAACTAAATAACGCATCTCAGTAAGGTTTTGGGCATTGGCCAAGAACTGCAAGAACTGCTTCAATTGGCATTGTAACAAATGTAACTATATAATAATGTTTTAGAATGAAAATCACAATGTTAACATTGTACTATATGAATATTAGAAGCTGGACATTAATGCTGGGTGACAGGTGAAATGATGCCAATACATGATTCCAATACATGATTAATTTTCATCTCATATAAGGAGAAACAAACATTGTTAATGATACCTGAAAGTATACTGTACATTATTAATTCAAATGAAGTTTATATTACATGCAAATATACAGTCCCCTCCAAAAGTATTGGAACGGCAAGGCAAATTCCTTTGTTTTTGTTAGTCACTGAAGACATTTGGGTTTAAGATCAAAAGATGAGCATAAGACAATTGTTCTGAATTTCTGCTTTAATTTCCTGGTGATCACATCTAGATGTGTTAAACAATTTAGGACATATAACTGTTTTTATTAGACCACAGCATTTTTAGGTGAGCAAAAGAAATGGAACAAATAATCTTGAAGTGAATAAAATATTTGGTGGTATAACCCTAACTTGCAATAACTGCCTCAAGCCTGCAATCCATCGACATCACTAAACTGTTGCATTCTTCATTTGTGATGCTATTCCAGGCTTTTACTGCAACTTCTTTCAGTTCTTATATGTTTCGGGGTGTTTCTCCCTTCGGTCTCCTCTGAAGGAGGTGAAATATATGCTCTATTGGGTTAAGGATCATTGTCCTGGTGCCTGATAAACATCCTCCCGATTAGTTTCAATGCATTTCTCCGTAAACTGGCAGACAAAATGTTTCTGTAAACTTCTGAATTTATTCTGCTGTTACCATCATCAGTTAGAGCATCAATAACTATTAATGAGTCTGTTCCAGAAGGAGCCATGCATGCCCAAGCCATGACATTACCTCCACCGTGCTTCACAGAAGAGCTTGTATGCATTGGCTCATATGCAGTTTCTTACTTTCTCCAAACTTTGGCCTTTCCGTCACTTAGGTAGAGATTAATCTTGGTCTCATCACTCCATAAGATTTTGTTCCAGAACTTTTGTGTACTTCTTTGCAAATTTCAATCTGTTCTTCCTATTCTTACTGCTGATGAATGGTTTGCATCTTGTAGTGTGTCCTGTATATTTCTGCTCTCTGACTTTTCTTCGAACAGTGGATTGTGATACCTTCACCCCACACTGTGGAAGTTTTTGCTGATGTCACTTATTGATGTTTTGGGAGTTTTCTTCACAGCTCTCACAATGTTTCTGTCATTAACTACTGTTGTTTCCCTTGGCTGACCTATTTGACATCTGTTGCTTAACAAAAGCAGGTATGTCCTAGATGTGAATACCAGGAAATGAAAGCAGAAATTTCTAACACTTATCTCATACTCATCTTTTGATCGTAAACCCAATGTCTTAAGGGAAACACTAAAACAAAGGAATTTGCCTTACCATTCCAATTCTTTTGGAGGGGACTGTATCAGAAGGAAGCAAAGGGCACCCTTTTGGCTGAGGCAAAGCCCAAGTTGATCTAAGGCACCGTTAGAATGATAAAATGACTACATGGAATTATTTCAGCCAAATGTGGCAACACCAGCTACTGAAGCTAGGGGAGGACTTTCTTCCTGCACTATGAAATACATTTCTGTTTATTTTAGTTGCATAAATTGTTTCAAAGTAAAAGATTTTTGTTGTGATCTGTTAAATTTGGTCAGCTTCATCAGTGAATGTGGCTGCAATTTAGCTCAAATATCTGTGTATCCAAATGCCCTGATGAGCTAAAAGATTATGGCCACTCACATGTGAAGTGAATATCATTTATCCTTTCCTAAAAGGCAAATGTCACTGTCTGTGAAGATTGGATGTGCTGGACACAGGAGAAATGGGCAGGAGTAAAGACGTGCGCGACTTTGACAAAGGTCAAATTGTTCTGGCCAGCCGACTGGTTAGATCAAATTTCAAGTTTAGCCAACCTTGGAAAGCCCTTGTTATTTTCTTGCTATGAAATAGTAATTAGTTTTGTTTTTATAGTGATTAGTGCTACAATAAATTGAATTGGCTTTGCAAATTGCATTACTGTTCTAATTACTGTTTTAGCCTTTTTTATTGCAATAATTTTACTGGGGTTGGTAGATGACCCATATACCACAGCATAGAGCTTTATCAAGTTAATCTTCATTTCATATTGCCTAAGAACAGCCATATTATGCTGCCCGTACCTAATACCCCACCTCACCATGCTTTATTTATTATATTCTAAAGCCACTTCTGTGTTGTGTAGTATTATGATTGTACTGTTATTGTATGAACGTTACAATATAGCTCATCTACAGAAGTTAAAGAGCAAGAGAATGTGTGTTTAGATTCTATTGTTTAATTTCTTAAACTGATGTATTTTTGTATTCTACAAATGCATAAAGGAATAATTGGTTAATGTGTTGAGTAAATGGGAAAGTACTAAGTCCCTATGTTAAGATAAGAACATGTGAAGAATGTGAGAATAGGGGATCTGGTGTCTGTTTATTGGCTATCATGATTCCCTCTCAGGAAGTAATATTCTGTCAAAGCTTGTGACTACACTACGTGCACAATTATTAGGCAAGTGAGATTTCTGATTGTATCATTATTTCTATGCACATATTCTAACTCCTAACCATATAAACTTGAATGCTCCTTGGATCAAATAATTTTCAAATAAAATGTATTTGTGTAATGAGGGAGGGTGTGGCAACAGTGAATAACACCTAATATCAAGGTGTGCATAATTATTAGGCAGCTTCAAGACCTAAGGTAAAATGGCCAAAAAAGAGATTTAAATTATACTGAAAAGTCAGAATTTGTAAAATGCTTTTCCGACGAATGCAACACTCTTGAAATAACTAAACTTTTGAGGTGTGTATACTGGACAAGGGTTTTGTTGCAAATAGTAAACTGGGGTGCAAAAAACGCACTGTGAAGAAAAGATGCCAATTAACTGCAAAAGACTTGAAGAATCAAACGTGAAGCTACTAGGAACCCATTATCCTCCAGTGACATCATATTATAGAACTGCAACCTACCTGGAGTGTCCAGAAGAACAAGGTGTCAAGTGTTCAAAGAGATGCCCAAGGTCAAGAAGGCTGAAACATGACCACCACTAAGATTTGAAATGTACTGTATAGATTGGGCAAAGAAATACCAGAAGACAGATTTTTTAAAGGTATTTTGGACAGATTAAATGAATGACTCTTGATGGACCAGATGAATGGGCTGTGGCTGATTCGGGTAAAGCTGGATCAGTTAAAGATGGACTGAAACCCAACTCCCAAAGTTACTGACATTTTCTGGAAGATACTTCCTTCAAGCAGTGGGACAGGAATTCCCAAAGACCATGATCTTCATGCAGGACAATGCTCCATCGCATGCATCCATCCATGTACTCCACTGCTTGAAGATACTTCCTTCAAGCAGTGGGACAGGAATTCCCAAAGACCAAGATCTTCATGCAGGACAATGCTCCATCGCATGCATCCATCCATGTACTCCACTGCTTGGCTAGCCAGCAAGGGCCACAACGATGTCAGAATGTTGATTGTGAATGTTGATCGTGAACAGATCAAAAAACTGACAGACTCCATGGATGGAAATTAAGGGTGGTTATATTGATCACTGAATAATTTAGAAAGGACCAACATTTTAAATAATTATCATTTAATTTACTTATTTGTTACACTTACTTTACAAATAGAGAATACACACGTGAGTTGGGAGAAATATATTTTTCATTAGTCGTCAAATAATTCTGAAAAAAATATTTTGCCTAATAATTCTGCATTCTTATGTATTCCCCTGAGAAAGATCACAACTAACTTTTCCTTTGTTTAACATTCAGGTGTGAAGTTCAGTGATATTTTGGATTGACATAAAGCATTGTGATTGTTCATGAATAAAATAAATCTTGAGAAATATGATTTGCCTAATAATTGTGCACACAGTGCATGTGGATAACCATTGGGCTTAAGGCTTTTCATGATTGTGGCCTCTGTGTTTTGACTGCATTTCCTAGGTAGACACACCTATCTTGTAATCATTCTAGCAACCATCTAATGATAAGATGAGACACGGGAACATTCATGAAGACAACTATGCTGCATTTCCATTAAGTAACTCCCCCTTGTCTCAAACGTGTACCCTATTATCATTTTGCAATATCTTTCTGCGAAATTCCAACAGTTGTTTCCTCAAAGGCAAGGCCCTGCTCAGGAATGTTGAGGTCTACCACCATTGTAACAGCCTGTGCTGTGCCGGCTACCGGATTTCTATGTTCAGTCTTTGTGTTCTAGATGTTCTAGTTGTTCTATGTTCTCACCTGTACCTTGTTTACCCCTCAGTATGTACATATTTAAGTTCCTCTTGCCCTATGGTTTCTTGTAAGACATTGTTTTAAATGTTATCATGTTGTCAAAGTAAAGTAGTTGCGTCTGTCTGTGTCCTGCAACCTCCAAAAGAATCCGCTTACTCTGGACAGGAGGGATGGGATGACTATCAAAGTCAATGTATATAAAACTTTTATTAGATTAGACCCAATTTCATTGTCATTGAAGTACAGTACAATGAAATGCAGTTTAAGTCTAGTGGAGGGCAGAAAAAATAGTGGAGGTCAGATAAAATTACAAGTATATGTATATACAAGCGGAATGTCTAGATGTGCAATTCAAGGAAATGCATTACCTATGGCAATTCTAAGTGTGCAGTGGAGAATTTGCATTTTCACAGAACATGTTCAGGTGTTAAGTATAATGTACAGTCCCCTCCAAAAGTATTGCAACGGCAAGGCAAATTCCCTCTGTTTTTGTTAGTCACTGAAGACATTTGGGTTTAAGATCAAAAGATGAGCATAAGGCAAGAGTTCAGAATTTCTGCTTTCATTTCCTTGTGATCACATCTAGATGTGTTAAAGAACTTAGGACATATAACTGTTTGTATTAGGCCACAGCATTAAAGTAATGGAACAAATAATCTTGAAGTAAATTACTTTTAATATTTGGTCGCATAACCCTTGCTTGCAAAAACTGCCTCAAGCCTGCGACCCATCGACATCATCAAACTGCTGCATTCATCATTTGTGATGCTATTCCAGGCTTTTACCGCAGATTCTTTCAGTTCATGTTTGTTTCAGAGTGTTTCTCCCTTGTCTCCTCATAAGGAGGTGAAATGCAAGGCTCTATTGCGTTAAGGTCAGGTGATTGACTTGGCCTGTCTAAAACATTAAATTTTTTTCCCCTGATCAAGTCCTTTGTTTTGTTGGCAGTGTGTTTTGGGTCATTGTCCTGCTGCATGATAAACACTGATTAGTTTCTGTAAATCAGCAGACAAAATGTTTCTGTACACTTCTGAATTCATTCTGCGATCATCAGATACATCATCAATAAATATGAATGAGCCTGTTCCAGAAGCAGCCATGCACGTCCAAGCCATGACATAACCTCTGCCATGCTTCACAGATGAGCTTGAATACTTTGGATCATAAGCAGTTCCTCTCACTCTCTTTCTCCAAACTTTGGCCTTTCCATCACTTTGGTAGGGATTAATCTTGGTCTCATCAGTCCATAAGATTGTGTTCCAGAACTATTGTGGATCATCTATGTACTTCTTTGCAAATTACAAACTGGCCTTCCGATTCTTACTGCTGATGAGTGATTTGCATCATGTGGTGTGGCCTCTTAATTTCTGCTGTCCGAGTCTTCTTCAAACAGTGGATGGTGATACCTTCACCCCTGCACTTTGGAGGGCGTTGGTGATGTCACTTACAGATTTTTGGGGGTTAGACTGCTCTCTGTTCTTCATGTTGTTTTTTTCTCTCCAACATGAAATGTAGTCTTTATGGATTTAAACAAAGGATGGAAACTTAGACTAGTCATTTAGAGCTATTTAATGTTAGAAAAATCGACCTAAAATGCAACACCTGGGCAACAAGAAAGATCTGTCAGTAACATGTTCCAATAATTTTGCTCACTTGAAAAATGGGTGGGTTCAATCAAAGGGAGGTAGGTCTTGAGTTGTTTAACACATCTAGTATATACCAGGAAATGAAAGATGAAATTCTTAACCTTTTGTGTCATACTCAAATGTTCAGTGAACAACAAAAAACAAAGAAATGTGCCGTACCGTTCCATACTTTTGGAGGGGACTATATGTACAAGTAGGTTAAATAGTTATATGAGTACGTGGAAGTTCAAGTGGCATTCAGAATTTGCAATTGAGGCAAGTTTGAGTAGGGTAGCATGTGCAACTGAATTGCAAGGATAGCAGCAATTAGGGTTCCTGAGGTAGACATGTATGTAACAATTGAAAATGCAAGTACAGTGGCAGTTCTAAATGTGCATTGTGGGAAAGTTTAAGACGCAAGTCGGCATGAGCGAATTAATTACAGGAATATGGCAGGCAATGACATGTACCTGTAAACAACTGAAAACTGAAAACCTTATCAAACTTTTAAGGCAGTGACGGAGTCCAGTAGTACAAAGGGTGGGTGTAGTTAGTGGTGGGTCATTGAGTTCAGCAGGGTTACAGCAGATGGGAAGAATCTGTTCCTATGCCTGCTGGTGCAAGAACAGAGAGACCTGTACCACCTGCGTGATGAGAGGAGGGCATAGAGTTTGTGCATGGATGTAAAGGGTCCCTGGTGATGCCGCACGCCCCACGCAAACACTGCTTGCACTGGAGGTGGGTACCTGTGAGGTACGGGACAGTTTTCACCAATAATAATAATAATAATACTTATTATTATTATATTAATTTGATGTATCGCCTTTTGTTATAAAGATTATGGTAATTAATTTATTCCTGGTATAATACAATTGTCTTATAATCTATGCACGTCTGTTTCTCATTTGAAGGTCAATGTAGGTACGTAAATGAAAATTAGACTGAAGGTTTTAAGAGATTAGGTATTTCAAAGGATATTTTATCTTAAAATCATATTTCAGTGACAGTCCACTTACACGAGTGGTTCCTATGGCACAAAGAATATTTTTTTTAACCAATTTATTATTCTGCTATCTGTTACAGTTTGACATGTGTAGTAGGAATTAAAGAGAATTAAAGAAAATGTTTTTAATACACAGACTCACCAGTAAAACAGTAGCCACAAAAGAGCATAAACAGGCAACAGGAACAACAAAAACCCAAAATTACCAACCAGATACACTGGGGCAGGAGATACACAATGAGGGGAAAACAGGTGAAGCGATAAGGACAAGAACAAAGTTTTTTTAAATAGAGCACAATATATAGCAATAATTTATACCGCTCAGCCATAACATCATGACCTTTGGCAGGTGAAGTGAATCACACTGATTATCAAATTGTGATGGCTAGATGACTGGGTCAGAGCATCTCCAAAACTACAGGCCTTGTGGGGTGTTCCTGGTCTGCAGATGTCAGTACCGATCAAGTGGTCCAAGGAAGGAAAAGCAGTGAACTGGCGACAGGATCATGGGCGGCCAAGGCTGACTGATGCACGTGGGAAGCAAAGGCTGGCCCATGTGGTCCGATCCAACAGACGAGCTCCTGTAACTCAAATTTCTGAAAAAGTTAATGCTGGTACAGATAGAAAGGTGTCAGAACACCAAGTGCACCGTAGTTTACTGCATTTGGGGCTGCAGACCAGACCGGGTGCCCATGCTGACCCCTGTCCACTGCCAAAAGCGCATTTGATGGGCACGGGAGCATCAGAACTGGACCACGGAGCAATAGAAGAAGGTTGCCTGGTCTGAGGAGTCAAGTTCCTTTTACATCACGTGGATGGCTGGGTGCGTGTGCATCACTTGCCTGGAGGACACATGGCACCAGGACGCACTACGGGAAGAAAGAAAGCCAGTGGAGGCAGTGTGATGATTTGGGCAGTGTTCTGCTGGGAACCTTGGGTACAGCCATTCATGTGCACCCTTTCATGGCAACAGTATTCCCTGATGGCATAGGCCTCTTTCAGCAGGATATTGTGCTCTACCACAAAGAAAAAATTGTTCAGGAATAATTTCAGGAACCCAACGAGTTCAAGGTGATGACTTGGCCTCCAAATTCCAAGTCCTCAATCTAATCGAGTATCTGTGGGATGTTCTAGACAAAAAATTCAAATCAATGGAGGACCCACCTTGCAACATCCAGGGGTTAAAAGGAACTGCTGCTAATGTTTTGGTACCAGACACCATAGGACACCTTCAGAGGTCCAGTGGAGTTCATGCCTCGACGGGTCAGGGCTATTTTGACGGCAAAAGTGGGACCTACACAACATTAGGCAGGTGGTCATAATGTTATGGCTGATCGGTGTACATAACAGGAAAAACTAGCAGCAAGGGTAGGATGGGGAATAAGAACACTTTTGGTACTGGATATATTAAGTATAGCAATAATAGTCACAACTATGTATACTAGCAGCTAAATCTTAAACACAAACACATGCTATGATCTAAGAACGTTAGAAAGCTATCACAAATGTGACAGATTACCGAATGTAGTTTAACATTTTTGGGAGTTGTATTCCACTTGCAATGCAGCTTTAGTATAGTGGGATGCACAGTTTCAATTTATTTATTTGGACAATACTAATAATGCTAAAATTAAGGACTGGAAAAGAGCGGAATAATGGATGGTTTTAAAAAATGACTCTCATTTTCAGTATAATAATTTATGGGGGTTGTACCAATGCGATCTGGGTGTTTTATGGTTTGCAGTGCTACAAATTTTTGTGCAGTGATTAAGTTTGCTAATTGAACATTGAGTGCAGCTGCGCCTAGCCAATTTTGTCACCAAGATTTCTCTCATTTAACCTAATATGGGCGGTACATGCTGCTAATGTGAGGTATAAAGACGAACAATCACGTGGAGAAAGCAGAGCAGAGAATCCACAAGCAAGTTGAATGAATGAATGAATGAATGAATGAATGATTGAGTGAGTGAGTGAGTGATTGAGTGAGTGAGTGAGTGAGTGAGTGAGTGAGTGAGTGAATGAATGAGTGAATGAGTGAATGAGTGAATGATTGAATGATTGAATGAGTGAATGAATGAGTGAATGACTGAATGAGTGAATGAGTGAATGAATGAGTGAATGAATGAGTGAATGAATGAAGCAAGCAGAGTGGGTTTGGAGCGACCACAGAGTTGATAGAGGTCCAGTACCCAAGCCAGTCACTAACATACAACGTACTAGAACATGTACTTTGAGGCAAGAACTACCACCAGAGGCAACACGTTTGTTAAATTGTTATTCGTAACACTTATATACCTTCTCGCCTAGGCACTTTAATGGACATCCCAGTATACCCAGTCGGAAAAGGGTTTTCGCAGGAGCTGCCATTTGGCCGAACGCCACCAATACTGAAACTAGGAGCTCGGAGTATGGACTAGGAAAGTTCTAAATGATCAAAATGCCAGTAAATGACTGGGTGGTCAAACTAACTACTGCTGCTGCCCGATTTGAGGTTAACTTGACCTGGCCAATAAACTTTTCTGGTGTATAAAATGTAAAGTTGCAAAGTGTGCAGTCATAATCTGCTGCTCAAAAGCTTCCCTGCATGGTAAGCCTTCGGCATAATTCGGCAACATACTTTGGCATAATTAACAACAAAGGTAATGCAATCACCTCAACTTTAGTCCCTGTGCTGCAGACAAGTCAAACAGATTGCCAACCTTGTGCTGGTTCAACCCTATTCATTCTTTTAGCCTGTTGGACCTGTCAAACCTGGGTTTTTTACTTTTTGTAGCTGTGGGGATTTTTTAATGCTTTTTTGTATCATCAAAAAAAGTCCAGGGCCACTATCTGGTCCCAATCCAGTCACAGTGTAGGTGTAAAAGCTGAGTGAAGATGCAAAAACAAATTGCCATTTATTCACCAAAGCAGTAACAATCGTAATATTACCACATAAGCAATGATCGTTAAAAGGCTCTCCTAACTGAGTAGACAAAAGAAGATAGTTCTTGGAATAGCGACCTAAAGCCTAAATGAAATACTGTCTTTTAGCACAGCGCTAAGTGCGGCTAAAAAAAATAAACAAAATAGCGCTTGAAGGAGAGCAAATGACAACATCACTACCACCTGTAAAACAGCACGACATTTAGACAATACTACACAACGAACAGGGGAGCTGAGGGAACATACACCCACTAATGGGGAATGGGAATCAGGTGAGTGTGGTAGAACAAGACTGTCTGCTACATTCGAGAGCACACGGTTGAGAGGGGTAGATAAATTATGGTGATTTAAATGGTGTTGTGAACCATTGAAGGGAAGTTGGTAAAGGAGGCGCTGCACCTGGAAGTACCGTGACCCCACCACACTGAAGTATATTTGAATAAATCTTCTTAATGCCAACTGCTTTAATTAAGCAAATACAGATTATGGTCAAACTGTATAGAACATTTACCCTAAAATTATATAGGAGAAAAAGGATTACTTCCTTTACGGGTTATCTGTCACAGGGAAATATCTGAGAAGAAGTTGCAGGATTGAACAAAATACTTCCTTCTTCCTCATTCCTACTTTATGCCATCCATAATCACTTTCTAAGCATCTGTAAAAATGGGCTGTACCTTGCAATGATATAAATATGATGGATAACACAGCAAGACACACTTGTCTCATGGAAGTGCTGATTTGAAGGCTGCTGGTAAACAAAAATTTTCTTTCCTCATCTTTCTGTGTGTCTGAGTAGAATATCTCTCCTAGATGTGTTCAGTTCTGTGTTTGGTCTTAGATGAATGTCTGATTTTAAATCCATGTGTGGTCACCTTATC
Source organism: Esox niger (assembly GCA_016801105.1). Lineage (NCBI taxonomy): Eukaryota > Metazoa > Chordata > Actinopteri > Esociformes > Esocidae > Esox > Esox niger. The sequence goes on from JACXGJ010000684.1 coordinate 62,720, forward strand.
AAGATTATCTTACAGAGATCATTTTTATTCACCTGTTTACTAAGTGTAATACACTGCCATATGGGCAAAGCTTGAACCACATTTCTTAGACGGCAGACACTAAAGGTATCTATCTATATAAAATAAGAATAAATAGTATAATTTTAGTTAACTACAATTGATAATGTTAAAAATGTGCATTTAAAGGCAGATGAAGGTTCAAAACTTGTGAAAATTAAGTAAAATAATGAGGAAAATTCATAATTAATATTCACAGAGGATAGGATGTTATTTTTTTGGGACATTAACATCCACCATATCTGGCCATCAGCATCTTAAGACATCCTTTGTGTGTTTCAGAAATGAATCATTGTTTGGGCCTTCTGGCATTGGGGCTTTACCTGTGCTCGTTCCACCAGGTGAATGGAGGTGAGTGAAAGCTGTAAAAAATCTGTGTTATACGTCCTGTCATATCCTCTAAAATGTATCTGAAGTCTGGTCAAACCCAGGTCAGTTAACCTTGCAAAGGGTTTTATTTGTTCTAAAACAAAAACACCATACTTTGAGATATCTTGTTAGGAACATTATCTAGTGTGCATCTTTCAAACTCCACCCCAGAAAGGCAATTGATCAGGTTTAAGTTTTGCGATGTGTCACTCATTGACCCCTTTAAAAACATTTGTTCAGCATGAATTTGCCTGGTCTATTGTAGCGTGGAGTGTTCTGAGAGGCCAGCCAGCTTGTTACGTTTAAAAAAAAGGATACCTTAAGGTCTAGCATGTGGATATGTCACATAAAGATTAATGTTTCTTTTTTTCTTTTAAAGAGCACTTGAAGAGGAATTTCATCCTTAAGGCAGTAAATGATGCCAAGATTAGAGTTGATGCGGACTATGAGTACTCCAGAAAAGAGTGAGTGTGCCAATCTTCCTTTGATGCCTTATTGGAACCTCACTGTTAGATCCAAGCTAAGAACATTTTTGTCCATGATTTGTATGAATTAAAGGACATCTTTGTGTTTCCAATGTGCAGATTAATCAATAGAGCACGTAAACCTAACCTATTCTATGTGAAAATACAGCATACAGAAAAAAAAAGAGACCATTGCACCTGTTTTCATTTTAGGGAGGAATAGAAGCGTTCAATTGCAGTGCTCTCTTTATTTTAACCCTTCATTTCCTCACTCAAAGAAAATGGTGCAGTGATCACTTCATTTTTTATAGTGGTCTCTGTATATTTATAGTCATTATAAAGTAATCATCTTGCATTGTATAAATGCATAGAAGCCTCCGACACAATGCGACAAAGATTCCTATGAGATAATATTGGCTCTTCCCCACTGTAGGAGTATATCACGAGTGAAGAGGAATTCTGTCGGGTCTATGGACATCAGGCGACTACTGACACAGCCTGCTCGGGACACCCGCTCAGCAGTACGTGCTGCTGAATATATGGAGAATGCCATCAAACTGCTCCTGGAAAGATCAACCAAAAAGCACAATATTCACAAACGCTCCCTCAATGCTACAGGTCTTTTCAGTTTCTCAAACGCACAAAAAGTACACCTTTATGCACACACATCATTGCCTGCTTCACATAGTATGTCATCACTGACACACCGCTCACATCCCCACAGACCTGATCACTGCAAAGGATCTGGAGACTATTGCTGATCTGACTGGCTGTGCAATCAGGACCCGCCGCCCTTCCTGTGATAGCATCCCCACGGTGGACAGGTTCCGCACCGCCACCAGTGTCTGTAACAACAGGTGAGCCTGTACTAACGGACATACAATAACATGGCAACAAAACTCAGACGCAATCCTGTTGAACACAACAAAATAACGTCAAATCACAGAAAGACGTTACCAGGGACGCAACACCAAAACAAAAGGAATAAAGCAATATTGGTCAATAGAGACGTGTACATGTGTCATTAATATTTGTATTTCCCTCTTTAGAAAAGAACCACGCTGGGGTGCTTCCAACGCGCCCTTCAACCGCTGGCTCTCTCCTGAGTATGAGGATGGTATCTCACTGGCAAAGGGCTGGGATCCAAACACACAAATCAATGGGAACTACCTTCCCTTGGTACTGGAACAGTATTATTATTGCCAATGTCTTCATGTTTTTAGTCACACGAAACACTTTAATAATCATTTCCCATATTTCTCCAGGTGAGGGAGGTGTCTGACCACATCTTGAGACCAGTGGACAATAACTTGGAGAGTGACATTTTGAACACCAACCTCGTGACCTTCTTTGGCCAGTGGACTGACCACGACCTGACTCTCACCCCGACATCCCCCAGCATCCGCTCCTTCAACAACGGCGTAAACTGTGACGATAGCTGTGAGCGCACAGAGCCCTGCTTCCCCATCAAGGTCAGTCTCTCCTTCCACATGCACAAACAAAAGAGGATGCGGCTGTGTTTTTTGAAAGGTTGAAAAACGTAAACCACGCCCATTCTTCTGAAACAGATCCCAGAGGACGACCCTCGTACCGACAAGACGTGCATTACCTTCTTCCGCTCGGCCCCAGCCTGCGGAACAGGCTACACAGGCTACGTCTTTGGAGCCGCAAACGTGAGGCATCAGATTAACGCTCTGACTTCCTTTATTGATTTGGGACAAGTGTACGGCTCAGAAGACGCTCAGGCCCGCGACCTCCGTGACCTCACCAATGACAAGGGCCTGCTGCGGGTCAACACCCGCTTCACAGACAACGGGCGCGAGCTCCTGCCCTTCTCTACCATGAATGTCAACATGTGTGCCAGCCGCCGTCGCATCACCAATCACAGCAATGCAGAGGAGGTGCCCTGCTTCTTTGCGGGTGAGCAACAACAACATTTTGCACACGTAACCCAATTGGCGTGTGTAGTTAATGTTCCCCCACATCCCATGAAACCAGGGGTCTAGCGGTCTCCTGCTGTCTCATAGGTGATGCCCGTTCCACTGAGAACATTGCCCTGACTTCCATCCACACACTGATGATGCGTGAACACAACCGTCTGGCCCGAGCCCTCGCCCAGCTCAACCCTCACTGGAATGGAGAGAGAATCTACCAGGAGGCCCGTAAGATCATGGGAGCCTACTCTCAGGTGAGTCCAATGAAAGCATGGGGGGAAAGGACTTTATTTGAAAGTGTTTCGACGTGCATAGTGTTGGAAATGTAATTGTGTCCGTCATCTCTGTCCTCTTTCCCCTCAGGTGTTCACATTCAGGGACTACCTGGTCCATATTGTGGGTCCAGACTTGGTTAAAAAGCAGCTGTCCAACTACCCTGGTTATGATGAGAATGTGGACCCCACTATAGCCAGTGTGTTTGCCACTGCTGCCTTCCGCTTTGCACACCCTACCATCCAACCCTTTCAGTTTCGTCTGGATGCGAACTACAAGGAGAGCTCCAAGTACCCCAGCCCTCTACTGCACAACGCATTTTTCACCCCCTGGAGGATCATCTTCGAAGGTACACTTCTCAGGCCAATTACTCAGGGAATTCTTGACATCACCACAAGTTAACTTTCACTTGCTAGTTTGAAAGTGGATTGATGAAAATAGGGTTATTTTGGTAAATTATTATTGCATTGCAGCTGGATCATGTTGTATTCCTACATGCTTACGCAGGTGGTTTGGACCCTGTGGTAAGGGGGCTAGTTGGCCGTCCGAATAAGCTGAACACTCAGAACCACATATTGCATGATGAACTGAGGGAGAAGCTGTTTGACCTTTCAAATCATCTGAACCGAGACCTGGGCTCTCTCAACATGCAGCGTGGCCGGGACCACGGGATTCCTGGTAAAGCTTCTTGTCTATCAACTTCACAGTGTCCACTATGTGACAGGCATTCATGAGCAAATGGAATTTGTCAAATAAAACGTAAATCATATTTGTACATTTCTTTCCACTTGTTTAAGCCCACTTTTTTCTGATTATCAAACCTTGCTGTAGGAGTGGTTATTCACCTGTTCTGAGTCCATCATTACATTTTGTAATACTATTACTACAAGTTCATGTTTTTTTTATTTAGTTTTTAGGCAATACCAGATTTAGTCATTCTTTGTGACAAGGGCAAGAGCCATATATCAGTGCAAATTCTATGTATATAGTAATTCCACATTTATGAATTACAACAATTCATACACATTCAATATGTTTAGTAAATGTGGTAAAGTAAAAGGCTTACAATTTGAAATTTCTTTTCTGAATGCTTTTTATCAAACTCGACAATAATGGATTAACTGTGGTAATTCCAAAGTAATATAGAAAAAACTGCAAATACACACCTTCTATGAACCACATTATTTAACCACAAATCATGATATTCTAATATTCCAAGTAGTGGTCAGGTCTTGATGCATGTGAAAACTGCAAAACAAAATTAGATTGTGAAATTTCTAAATAATGGTATCCTCTAAAACCCTCTGACCTGATAAAAGCCCTCAGATTTATCAATTCATTATGTTTGTTACCCCCCTTAGGTTACAACAAATGGCGGGGTTTTTGTGGACTATCCCAGCCCAAGAACCTGGCTGAGCTGGCAGTGGTGATGAACAACACTGTGCTGGCCCAGAAACTGCTGGACCTCTATGGGACTCCTGACAACATTGATTTATGGCTAGGAGGTGTGGCTGAACCCTTCGTTCCCAATGGCCGTGTGGGTCCCCTCTTAGGCTGCATCATCACCAATCAGTTCCAGAAGATCCGTCAAGGAGATCGGTGAGTACTATGTGTCGGGTATAGAAAATAATTCATCCACAGCCTGTTTCACTGTGGTATTAACAGATACTTTGTTAGATTTTTTAAATTTGGACTCCATCTTCCATCTTCTTTGTTTTAGATTCTGGTGGGAGAATAATGGGGTCTTCACTGACGCTCAGAAAAATAGTTTGAGGACGGCGTCTCTGGCACGCATCATCTGTGACAACACTGGTGTTGCTGATGTCCCTAAGAACCCCTTCTATTTCCGCGCACGTGGGTCTGGTTACACCCTCTGTAAAGACATCCCTACCTTTGACCTCAGCCCCTGGAAGGAAAATAGTGAGTATTGATCTGAGGCCTTGACATACAGCTCTCTTTATCTGACTTGATGCAGGTAACAAACAAAGTATTTCTAATGTGATTTTGAAAACAGAAACACCAGGACCACCAAGACCACCAGGACCACCAAGACCACCAGGTAAAATTACAGATATGACATGGGATACTGCTTTCATCAGATCTCAGAAAAGTGTGATCATTTGTTATCATTGGCTGCTGACAACATTGGCTTCAGTTTAAGTGTGTAGGGTTAAAATCACAGTTAATTTCTGTAGAAATCCACAACTTGTTGATTACAGGTTACGTTTGCCCGGGCAAAATTGTGCAACTGTTCACAACTATGAATGTGCATTCGTGTGCCCAGGGTTTCTGTGACATTTTGACAATGTTGGTGGTTGTGGAGAAAACATAAGACTACTGCAAATTTAGTGGATGCCCAAAAAGCTACTTATATCCTGATTTTTCTATACAATAATGTCAATACCCTTTTTGGAAAATATAAATTTAACGGATTACATTAATAATGTAGGCCTAATCTTCTCAACCTTGGGCATTCCACATTAGCAGGTTCCATGAAAATAATGAATACCTATAATAGGCACAATGCTCGGCCACTCAGATGTCAATGTCCAGTATTGCATTGATATTTTGATTTCATAAAACACAAAACATGATACTCTGTCAATAAAGAAGTTAATTGGCCATTGACTCCTTCCTGTTATATTGAAATATAATTTTGTTATGAATTACATTTTTAAGTTATAAATGTTGACCAATATTTTTGTACTGACAATATTGCATCAGAAATGTTAGATTGAATTGTAGATTAGCTTCTAACAAAATAAACTGCTTTGACTGTACTGGAGTTGTAGTGTTAACACATGTAATTTCGAAACTCTTATTCACTCAGGACCAGAGGGTTGGCCTGACACTGCTGCAAAATCTGCTTTTGCTGTACGTCTGGGCACCTGCTCCCCCTTACCAGGCAAACCAATCCCATTCCATGAGGTCATATACAACAAACAGAAGCACTACGACCCCAAGACTGGGGTGTTCACATGTGTGGAGCCAGGAGTCTATGAGTTTCAGTTCCATTGCAACATAAATCAGAAAGAAGGCAATGTGGACCTTCTAAAAAATGGTAAACTGGTGCTACACGCTTTCACCACCAAGCAGCACGGTTTCCTCACAGCCACTGGATACACTCTGCTGACACTGAAAAAGGGAGACAAGATCTGGCTGTCAGCTAATTTTGGAGGCAATGGCTTGACCGCTGATAGCTACTTCTCAGGCCACCTCACTGCCTAGAGCATGTTAAAAGGAGTTCTCTTTATTTTCTTTTCTTTTTACGTTTCAGTTTTCTATTAACAGCCTTTAAATGAACATAATCACATTTTTGCCAGATTCAGCCACAAGATGCAAGGGAAGCATTTATTTTTTATGGCCAAAGTACCTTTAACATCCAGCAATGGTGATTTGAAGATTTCAAATTCTGAGGTGATCTAATTTACTTGACTGAAGCAAAAACATTATCATGTAATTTGTTTTTACCATTGATTACATCCTGGATTAGAATAATCTGATGAACAATGATAACCTAATAATCTTGCTAATTAATACTTCTTAGGGAGAGTAAATATATGTAATATTTCCACATACAAGTCGGGACAAACAAACAAACACAGTTGGGTGTTTGAATACTCAACATTACAATCAGAGCCTAACTGCTCTTGGGGCAACAATCGTTGAATGTACAATTAATTATTATGACTGCTTACGTATGTATATATATATAAAGCATACTGTTCTTATAGTTTACCATCTTTTAAAATGAAAAATTATAACAATAAAATTGCACATGCTATTCGGTGTTTTGTTTGGTTACCTTATATCAGCACCTAATATCATATTATCCAGGAATCTTTAATCACAGTTGTATAATACCCACAGACATCATACATGGATACCTACATCATGGCCATCTCATCCGTCACCATTTAGCATCAAATAAAAAACATTTTGTGTTTAATATACGCTTACAATGTTGTTTTCAATAATTGCATGTAATCACTAACATTATAAGCACTGCAAGTTTACATGGCACATTTCATACACAGGGCAAGTGTATGAAATAGATAATTTTAGATAATTACATTTCTATTACTTTTAGATAATTAAAAGTAATAGAAATATTGTAATATGAAAGACATGCATACAAATAAAAACATCACAGTACTTGGTTGTCATCTCTGGACAAAACCAATTTTGAATGCAATAATTACTGAACATATGAGCTATGGTAAATTATATTTTTATTTAAAAAGTTTTTAAGAATAATGCAATTGACAATTAATGATGACACAAATTAAAACGATGTTAACTATATAAAGTAAGCTTAAAAGGTTTTAAATTCATATGGCCACAATCTAGCGGGAAAAGAGGAACACCTGAGAAGGCTGTAAATTGACTCTTGTAAGGAATCCAAGATGTAATGGTTAAAAAAAGATATTCATCTTATCCACGTACTTTAGACACTTTAAATTAGTTATCAAGTTTTTAGAAAGTTAGGAGAATCAGGTTGGCCTCTGATATTAAGAGTGTTGCTCAAGATCTGAGTGATCCTTTCCTGAAGCTATTGCACACAGCGCAGCTTGGAACACCTAGAAAACATACAGTTTGATAATGCCCTTTAATAAGGGGCAATATTTTTTATGGTGTGTTAAGCAATTCTCATCTTTTGAATTTAGTGAATTAAGGTTATTACCTATTATCCAACTGTGTAAATCCTCCCCAAATAAATATCTGCTTCACAAAAACATCCGTTGTTGTGGTAGGTTGGTGTCCCTTTGGTTAATGCATGACAATGTGGGCGTATTGACATCCTGACTGTTGGGCATTTGAAATTATTGCAAATCTAAGGAATGCACTCATAATGTTACTTGTCTCCTGATCTGTTTCTACTCAGGAGGACATCAGGACCCCACCTAAGAAGTACTAGGCTTAAAAGACTCTTAGCTGTCCCTTTCCAAAGTCCTCTTGGATGTGATGATTCCAGCTGCCACTCTGCTGACCATTCCTCCCCCAGATTTTCCCTGTCCATCTCGCCATGCTTTTGACTTGAAACATTTATATACACTGGACACAAATCCACATGCATTTATCAATTACAAAAATGTCTACACTTAAAATATTCAACCACAACAGCCAGAAGAGGACTGGTTACCCCTCAGAGCCTGGTTCCTCTCTAGGTTTATTCCCATGTTTTTAACTTTTAGGGAGATTTTCTTATCCACTTTGCATTAACTGTTGTTGCTTGCTCCTTGGGTTTCAGGATGCGTGTTTTGTAAAAGCCCATTGTGATAACTGCTGATGTAAAAGGGGATTTATAAATACATTTGATTGATTGATGGATTGTTAAATGGGAGAATAACAATACAAGTCACAGCCACTGAATAGAGCTGAAGTTTATTCACCCCGTCAGGGACGGGGGCGAGGACCCAAGCGCGGATTGGAAGGGCAGAGGGGGAGTGGCAGGTAGAGGGATCAGAGTCGGGCAGGGAATCTACATGACGGAAGGCGGCAGCGACACTGACCGATGGCTGGCAGAGGAGTCGGGGACAGGCAGTGGGTCGGTACACGGGCAGGCGGCTGAGGTACAGACAGATGGCGGGCAGAGTAGTCAGGGACGGGCAACGAGTCGGTACACAGGAAATTCAGACAGAAAGTAGACTCGTGGATAGCTGGGTTGCGCATGTGAAAATCGACCATAATCCGGCAGGGAAGGGATGGTAGAGGACTGTGGAAATACTGTTGGTGATAGTATGATTGGGAACAGGTGCGTAATTATGGATCGTGAACAGGTGCGTAATAGAGAGACGAGTGGGTGTGCTGTTGCCCAATGGCAGTGTATGGATAGGCCACTGTTAAAAGCGCTGCATTAGGTTTCTCCTTTGTGATGGCATTACACTTTAGGATATCAATTAGCCATCTCACAAAGATGTTATGAATGCTAAATACTGGGGACCACAATGCCAGGCTCTGTGCGGATATGATGCTAAATAATATGGGTCTGGCCAGGGGTCAATGAAAACAGGTTGGAACTGGTCCTTCAGACTTTGAAAATCATCTGTCAGATGTCGGGAACCAGCCAGAAAAGAGAACACGCTGGGGGGACATTGGCGAGGCAACTGGGGGCCAGTCCCAACCCTCATCTCTCAGAAACCTTTTCTCGTTTGGGCTGACCACTGTAACCTGGAGTACATCCGGGCAGCGAGGAGACTAAATCCTTGCCAGGCGAGGTGGTCCCCTGTTTCTTGCCTACCTTTACTCTGTCTTATATTCCAGGCAGTCGGAACGTGAAGGCTGATGCGTTGTCCTGTCAGCACGACGAGGGAGAGAGGCTGGTGGAGGATGGTCCCATACTGCCAGGTGCCTGCATCGTGGCACCGATAGTGTGGGATCTCGACACGGAGATCAGGCAGGCACTGCGTACGGACCCTGCACCTGCGCGGTGTCCTGTCGGTCTCCAATACGTACCTGTACCCGTGCGGGACAGGTTGCTATTCTGGGCCCACTCCTCTCCCTCCTCTGGTCATTCCGGAATCGAACGCACGATTCACTCTCTGGAGGGCAAGTATTGGTGGCCGACCTTGGCCAAGGACATGAGGGTATATGTTTCCTCCTGCTCGGTGTGCGCCCAGTGTAAAGCGCCGAGGCACCTACCTGCAGGGAAATGAATGCCTCTTCCGGTTCCACAGCGGCCTTGGTCACATCTATCCATTGATTTTTTAACTGATCTTCCCTCATCCAGGGGACATACCGCGATCTTGGTCGTTGTGGACCGGTTCTCGAAGGCGTGCCACTTCCTACCTCTCCCCGGTACTCCCACGGCCCTACAGTCTGCGGAGGCCTTATTTACCCATGTCTTCCGGCACTATGGCGTCCCGGAGGACATTGTTTCGGACCGGGGCCCCCAGTATACCTCCTGAGTGTGGAAAGCCTTCATGGAGAGACTGGGGGTCACGGTAAGTCTCACCTCCGGGTTCCACCCCGAAGCCAACGGGGAGGCGGAACGTGTCAATCAGGAAGTGGTCAGGTTCCTGCGGTCCTACTGCCAGGGTCGGCCAGGAGAGTGGCCGACGTTTCTACCCTGGGCGGAGTACGCCCAGAACTCCCTACGTCATTCCTCCACTAACCTCTCCCCCTTTCAGTGTGTACTGGGTTACCAGCCGGCCCTGGCACCATGGCATCCGAGCCAGACCGAGGCCCCCCGCGGTGGATCAGTGGCTCCGGCATGCGGAGGAAACGTGGGACGCAGCTCATGTGCGTCTCCAACATGCCGGACGTCGCCACAAACACCAGGCTGACCGCCACCGCGGGGAAACGCCCGTGTTCCATCCGGGTGATCGAGTCTGGCTCTCGACCCGGAACCTGCCCCTCCGCCTGCCCTGCCGGAAGCTGGGTCCGCGGTTTGTAGGGCCATACAAAGTCCTGAGGAGAGTCAACGAGGTGACGTACACTTTACAATTGCCATCCACCATGCGTATTCACCCATCTTTTCATGTGTCTCTCCTCAGGCCAGTGGTGGAAGGCCCTCTCCATGAGGCCGGGGTTCCGGGGACACCCCCGCCGCCGTTGGAGACTGACGAGGGACAGGTCTACGCTGTCCGCTCCATCCTCGATTCGCGGCGGCGGCGGGGTGGCCTCCGGTACCTCGTGGATTGGGTGGGGTACGATCCTGAGGAGCAGTGCTGGGTGCCGGCTCGAGACGTTCTCGATCCTGCTCTAATTCAGGATTTCCACCGACGCCGTCCGGATCGCCCGGCGCCGCGTCCTCGGGGTCGCCCTTGGGATCGGGGCGCCGCACCAATGGAGCTGCACGTCAAGCGGGGGGTACTGTCACCTTTCCATCTGAAGCTCCCCCAGCTGGTGCGCCGAGGCTCCTGCGGTCGGCGCCACCGACCTTCTAAAACCACTGCCCCTGTTTGTGTCATTACCAGAAGCACCTGTTTCTTATTTGATATTTAGTGTAGGGGTATAAATGTCTATTGATTAGGTTGGGGTTTTTGTGGGTTATTGCTCAATGTCAAAGAGCCTGTACGTGTATCGCAGAACGCTGCACTCTCTTTAAATATATAAATAATTATTGAAACCTTTTCCTGCGCTTGACTCCGTTATTTGAGCAGCGCCGTGACACCCTAGATGTGGGTCCAGACCTCATGTCCTCCTAAGTTTAAAACGACAGAAAACAGGAAGAATTAAGACCCTACACCCCAGCACAATAATATAGCAGCGTAAGGCGTTGGGGCTGAGACAGGGGGGTCCAGTGACACTGTGGCCCTATCCAGAGGAGGCCCCGGACAGGCCCCAACAGGAAGGAAATCAATCAACCCACATTGCCAAGCATCAACCAATGGGACGCCCACCAACCGCAACCATCCTGAATGAGGGCCGAGTATTGCCAGCAGGGCACAGCCCAATTGCACAAGTGTGCAACAGGGAGACAACAACAAGCCAGTGACTCTGCCCCCGAAAGGCATTGGAGGGAGGGCATCCCAGTGGCGATGAGAGCCCACCTGGCAAGACAGCAAGGGTGGACAGTATCAGGCCTTTCTGGTCACCTTCACGCCCCTGGGCCAGACTACACTTAATCATAGACCAGGCTGAAGAGATGAATCTTTAATAGACGCTTGAAGGTTTGCACTGAGTCTGCATTTCTAATTTTGATTGGCAAGTCATTCCAAAGAAATGGAGCTCTATAAGAGAAAGCCCTGCCTCCGGCTGTTTGTTTAGAAATTTTAGGTACAATTAAAAGGCCTGCATCTTGTGATCGAAGGTTACGTGTAGGAATGTATGGCTGGATCATTTCAGCGAGGTAAGTAGGAGCAAGTCCATGAATTGATTTATAGGTTAACAATAAAACCTTAAAATCAGCCCTAACCCTTACAGGCAGCCAATGTAAAGAAGCTAGTACTGGAGTAATGTGTTCACATTTTTTTGTTCTAGTTAGGATTCTAGCAGCAGTGTGCAGCACTAATTGAAGTTTATTTATTGATTTATCAGGGTAGCTGGAAAAAAGGGCATTGCAGTAATCTAATCTTGATGTAACAAAAGCATGGATTAGTTTTTCCGCATCAGTTTTTGATAGAAAGTTCCTGATTTTTGCAATGTTTCGAAGATGAAAATAAGCAACTCTTGAGATATATTTTATATGTTCGTCAAAAGAGAGGTCAGGGTCGAGGGTTACGCTTAGATTTCTTACAGTTTTTTGGGATACAACCATGCAGCCGTCGAGGTTCACAGTGAGATCTGCTAATAAGAGTCTTTGTTTCTTGGGTCCTAAAACGAGCATTTCTGTTTTTCTTGAGTTTAAAAGCAGGAAGTTCTCAGTCATCCACTTCCTAATGTCTGAAACACATGCTTCCAAAGTAGCTAATTTGGGGGCTTCTCCATGCTTCTTCAAAATATATAACTGTCTATCATCAGCATAGCAGTGAAAGTTGACATTATGATTTCGGATTACATCTCCAAAAGGCAGCATATATAGTGAGAACAATAAAGGGCCCAGGACCGAGACTTGAGGAACACCGAAACACACTTTTGTTTTGTCCAAGGATATACCATCCACACATACGAACTGATGTTTTTCAGATAAATACGATTTATACCAGGCGAAAACATTCCCACGTAGCCCAATATGGGTTTCCAGTCTCTCTAAGAGAAGGGGGTGATCAATTGTGTCAAAAGCAGCACTAAGATCAAGAAGCAACAGGACGGATGCGGATCCTTTATCTGAGGCCATTAGAAGGTCATTTGTTACCTTCACAAGTGCAGTCTCAGTACTATGATGGGGTCTGAAACCAGACTGGAGCATTTCATAAGTGTTATTTGTCTTCAGGAAAGCGTTCAGTTGTTGGGAAACACATTTTTCTAAGATGTTTGAGAGGAATGGGAGGTTTAATATTGGCCTATAGTTGTTTAAAGTGTCTGGATCCAGATTAGATTTTTTTAAAAGAGGCTTAATTTCAGCTATTTTGAGTGAGTTTGGTACACATCCGGAGGATAGGGAGCAATTTTCTATTTTCAACATTGGCTGACCTAGCACCGAAAATAGCTCCTTGAGTAATTTAGTTAGAATTGGGTCTAGTTGACAATTTGTGGGTTTAGAACTCATTACAAATTTAGTGAATGTGTCGAGCGATACGGGATCAAAAAGTTCCAGTGTCCCCATTGACACCTGGTCAGGGAGGTTCAGGACATTCTCAGGACAACTGAGACTTTGGGGACTGTAATTATTTGAGGAGTCAGTTATTTGTTTTCTAATGGTGATGATCTTTTCATCAAAAAAGTTCATGTATTCATCACAGCTAAAGTGAAGACCCACTTCACTTGTTAAGCGTTGCTTTTTTGTTAAGTTTGCGACTGTATCAAAGAGAAATATTTTATTGTTTTTGTTCACCTCAATCAGGTTGGAGAAATACGCTGATCGAGTAGATGAGAACAGAAGCGTTCAATTTGCAGTGGTCTCTAAATTTTATACTTTCTGTTCCTCACTCTTAACCTTATTGACTTTTTTGGAAAGGAAAGAAAAATGTGCTGTGGTTTCGTATATTTTTCCAGAACTATATATATAGCATATTCATGTCAAATACACGAGTCAACCACTTACTCTAAAAATGACAATAACAATTTTGCCTTTGGGGTCTCAATGGGAGTAAAGATGTTAAATATATGGATATTGAGGTCTGTTTACTTCCATAAGCCACAGACATAACAGATCCACGGAGGATGCCATTACTCTGACACTCCACTCTGCACTCTCTCATCTGGACAAGAGGAACACATATGTGAGTGCTGTTCATTTACTACAGCTCAGCCTTCAACAACATTGTGCCCCACAAGCTGGCAGTGAAGCTCAGGGATTTGGGTCGCAACCCCCCTATGTGCAGATAGATCCTGAACTTACTGAAGGACAGACTCCAGGTGGTGCGAATGGGTAACAACACCTCCTCCTCACTGACTCTTAGTACTGACTCCCCCAAGGGCTGTGTGCTGAGCTCTCTCCTGTACTCTCTCTTCACCCACGATGGCCTGGCGACCCACGTCTCCAAAACCCTTGTTAAGTTTGCTGACGACACCACCATCATAGACCTGGTCATTGACAACGACGAGTCAGCCTATAGAGAAGAGGTAAGGTCACTGACCTTGTGGTGTCAGGAAAACAACCTCCAGCTCAATATCAGCAAAATGAAGGAGTTGATTCTTGATCACAGGAAGCAGCGTTGGGGAGACCGCGCAACCATACACATCAATGGGTCTGCAATAGAGAGTTCACAAATTCACCAATGATTTGACCTGGTCTCATCACACTAACATCCAGATGAATGAGGGCAGGAAAAAACTCTTCTTCCTATGCCAATTAAGGAGATTTGGCATGTATTCCAGGATACTCACCAACTTCTACAGATGCACTATCAAGATTATTCTGTCTGGCTGTGTCACCACCTGGTAGGGCAGCTGCACCACCCTCGACCGTAAAGCACTTCAGAGGGTAATTAAAACACCAGAGAGCATCACATGTCTGACCTGCTATTCCTGCAGGATATCTATACAGAAAGGTATAGGAGGAAGAGAAAACAAATCATTACAGATCCCAGCCACCCATGCCATGGACTCTTTACCAAGCTGCCATCATGCAGAAGATACAGGTTTATTCCTTTAAACTTACAGGCTGCGAGACAGTTACTTTCCTCAGGCTGTAAGTCTGCTCAATTCAGGAACCCCTTCCATCCATAGTCCCATGCAGACCTGTCACTTTATATAATACTATCTGCCAATTAAGTCATGCACACCTGTCACTTTTACATTGTACTATGGTTGTACAGTTGTATAGTTATTATTATTGATGTTTTTATAGTGTTACTTTTTTGGAAACAGGGTTGTATTCAGGACCAAGATACTGTTTGCCAGCTATTTGAAAACTGACTGGATCTTTATTATAAGGGTGTCAGGTATTTCCTGTTGCATTGTAGGTTATTCTGAGTCATCTGACAACATTCCTACCTAGGCTTTATTTGGTGAAATACAATAGCCAATACTGAAAAAAATACTGTCCCAAGGCAGCTGCTCTTCGGTACATACTATTCAACCATCATTGCATTAGAGAAGCTTCCGTGAAAGATAAACCCCTGTGATCTACATGATAGATAATTTTTTATTAAATATTGCAACATGGTGTTACAGATGTCATCAAAAGCTGTACCAAAGTCTCACATAATATGTTTGTGTCCATATCAAGCATAAAAAATAACAGTCATAAAAAGTAACACAATTATTTATTTATTTTTACACTTCTTCATATATTCTCCTTGTACATTTAACATTTCCATTTTTGTCATTTCGCTTTGGCTCATCCAGGGACCAAACAGTGAATTCAACTTGCAATATGTAACAATAAGGCCTATACATTTTTGTAGTACTGAGTGTATCTCATATAGAGAAGTAGCAATCATCAGGGCTTAAAAATATATATATATTTGATGTGAATGAGGTTTGTTTATCAGTTCCTGAAGGGAAACCACATTTGGTTTGTACAAAACATTTCAAATAAGTTCTGATACAATTTGTTTTCTTCCTCAATAAGATAAAGTATATCCTTCTTCCTCATTCTCCATCATCTTAATCATGACTTATCAGGTAAGGTGGCAGATAATAATAAAAGGGATTCAACAGCACATTAAGATATAGATCACAAGGATATCTGTCTTCTCTTGTTAGTCATGGTTTGGAGGCTTCAGGTAAAGTCAGTCTCATCTATGTTTGTCTTCGTGGAAATGTTCAATGAGTAATGTGTATGGTGTTTGCATTTTGAGATTCCAGCCTTCATTATATGTCTGGCCATGAAAAACATCATGTGATTTTCAAAGATAAACCAGTTTCCATTACTTCTGATTATGGGGTTGTACCTGTGTTTTTGTGCCAGGGGCAGGGTTTACAATTCACGACTTCCCAATGGCCCAGAACCTGTAAGACCTAACGTTGGGCTGATAGAGAAAGACAGCCTTTGTCTTGCTCAATTTCCCCATTTAATGTTTAGTACTGCATTAAAACATTACATTTGCTTCTCATCTTTGTCACTCTCCCTACTTCAAATCTCACTTGTTCTCTCATTAAATGTGGCAATGAGGCCAAACGGGTAAATTTTACTAGGGGATGAACAACTATTGAGAAAAACATGATCTGCAGCGTGTTGCATGTATTCCAGCCAAACGGGCTGCTGACAACCCTACGGTTGCACCAGTAACCTTCTGCCTGCTCAGATTGAATTAGGTGGCGTTGTAGACAAATTGCTTAATATTTACGACTGCATATCATGTTGTGAAGAAAGAGAAACCATTAATGGACTGCATCCAAGATGTGGTCTGTGATGACGGATAGAGAAACCATAAAGACATGGCTTGTTGACAGTAAGTGTCATGTAAACTACGCCTGCCTACGTGCTTACTAGCACTGACTCACAAGAAGACTGCAAACCAACTTTCCGGACTACTCCACTTGTTGGATTGAATTTGTATTGCGCCATATTTAAATAACCTTAAATATAACTAAATGATTCTATTATAAAGCTTTTATGTCACATCAAACGCAAGTATCTTTGTATTTGTAGAGATATTTAGATTTATTATCAAGCTTTTATATGTCACTGACACCACTTGATGTTGTGGGGTTAAACGGACCAGGCGCAGGCAATTACGCAGTCGGTGCTATCTTTATTTCAAATAAAGAACAGAACAGAAACACACCGAGCACTTGAAAGTAATATTGAAGCAAAGTAAACAAAACAAGACTCGCCATAAACATCTACAACAAACCGTGACATGGAAACAATGACTAATAACTGAGGGGAGCAGAGGAGAAACATTTAAACACATACCAATGGATTGATTGGTACCTGGTGTGAACAATGATTGACAAGACAAGACAAATGAATGGGACCGTGATGAGTTCATGACTGTTGGAAAGATGGAGAATGCGGGAGATGGTGGAGCAGTCCGTCACCTCACCCTCACTGTCACATCAAATTCAAATATCGTCATAATTATATTATTTTGATCACAATTTATTTTAAGTCATGTTGCACATTGCATGCCATTTATGTAGACAGCTATGGCTTGTATAAGCTCATGTCTCACATCGCATGCATCTCTGGTATTAATCAATATTCTAAGGATTTGATATTTACATAAAATACTTCTGTACAATACAATCTCAGTTAAAATCAGTCCAGGCTAGTAATTACAGGCCAACTGGCCTGACAGGACCGGTAAGAAAAAAAGTTAGCGTTGGATTATGCCAGGGGAATACAGGTAAGTGATAACCTTAGAAGCTTCCATAAACCTTCCATAATTACTGTATTATTTGAAGAAGTAGAACGTATCACATAGAGCTATGCCTTTTTCCAACTATGTCGATAGTCCTTTTGCACAAACTCCCTCTTATATTAGATCACATTTAACGTATGGTATAGAGCCACAGGCTGCCAGACATGCGTATGGGTGTGGTTGACCTTGTTGGTCACTAAGATCTCTACCGAAAAGTGTAGAACTGCTTTAACCTTTTTTGCTGTTCACATGTTGAATAATTTACTGGGTACTTTTAAATTGGAGAATTTGGTACCGTTAAAACACTTACCATTTCTTAAAGGAGTGTGTCTCTTTCTCTGAACTGTGCTCTGTTTCTATTTTAATCCACGTTTGTTCTATGTTTTTTGTTAAGTATTGTTATAGGTATCTTAAGCATTGTTTTTGTATTGTTTTAATATTCTTATTCAATTACATTTGTGATTGTGACCCGTTGCTGTAACTTGGGATCAATTCCTCTGGTTAGATAAAGAATATCAGTCACAAAGACAGAAAAAAACACTTTTTGTCTTCAGAAGGGTAACTGACCAGGGATTTCATCCTAAAAACAGTGAATGGTGCCAAAGCCAGGGTGGGTGTGGATTATGAGTATTTCAGAAAAGAGAAAGAGTAGGAATTTTACCACTGATTATGCTTTTTGTACTTTTATAGTGAGAGAGCCACCATTGTACACATAATAAAGAACAGTTTTGTCACAGCATTATTTCACAAAGTCTCGTCAATATGCTTTTGCAGGGGAGAAGCAATAACTATAACCAGATAATGCTGCATTCCTGTTAGCTCCACCCTGCTCTAGCTGAGCGAGAGTTGCTTGCATAAAAACACAGTCTGTATGCCTTGTTCACATTACAACATATGTAATTACCCAAATATGTTATTTTAATGTAATCCTGTTTCAAGAAATTGACACAAATACATTAAAATGTATCTACTTACAAATTACAATTAATTCATCAAATGTAACAAAATAAAAGACAACATATTGGTGTGAGAAAATGTGTTTGAATAAAATACAAGTAATCTTAAAATACAAAAAGATATACAAAATGATCTGTAACACTTTTAATACCACACATCCCATTAAACAGTTAACAACATTTATTATTACCACACATCCCATTAAACAGTTAACAACATTTATTATTACCACACATCCCATTAAACAGTTACTAACATGTATTATTACCACACATCCCATTAAACAGTTAACAACATTTATTATTACCACACATCCCATTAAACAGTTAACAACATTTATTATTACCACACATCCCATTAAACAGTTAACAACATTTATTATTACCACACATCCCATTAAACAGTTACTAACATGTATTATTACCACACATCCCATTAAACAGTTACTAACATGTATTATTACCACACATCCCATTAAACAGTTACTAACATGTATTATTACCACACATCCCATTAAACAGTTACTAACATTTATTATTACCACACATCCCATTAAACAGTTACTAACATGTATTATTACCACACATCCCATTAAACAGTTAACAACATTTATTATTACCACACATCCCATTAAACAGTTAACAACATGTATTATTACCACACATCCCATTAAACAGTTACTAACATGTATTATTACCACACATCCCATTAAACAGTTACTAACATGTATTATTACCACACATCCCATTAAACAGTTACTAACATGTATTATTACCACACCCGGCTTGGTTAAAAAGCAGCTGTCCAACTACCCTGGTTATGATGAGAATGTGGACCCCACTATAGCCAGTGTGTTTGCCACTGCTGCCTACTGCTTCACTCACCCTACCATCCAACACGTTCAGTACCATCTGGACAGCTCCCAGTACCCCAGCCCACCTCTGCATACAGACTTTTTTCGCCTCCTAGAGGATCTCCTTTGAAGGTACACTTCTGAGGCGCACTTCCCAAAGGAAACTTGACATTTAACTTTACTATCTTTAGTAATACTGAAAACACTTATTGAACATGATCAAAAAAAATCTTTTTTTCTTATTAGCTGGTTAATGCTTATTAGCTGGCTAATGCTTATTAGCTGGGTAATGCATATTTGCATTAATAATGCTGAATGCCCCCACCTTCCGCAGGTGATTTGGACCCCTTGCTAACGAGGAAGGTGGGCCAACTGGCTAAGCTGAACATTTAAGATCACATGAAGCACAATGAGCTCAGGGATAAGCTGTTTGGGTTTTCATTAAACTGACCCTGGACCTGGGCTCTCAACATACAGCGTGGTCGAAGCCACAGACATTTTAGTAAGTCATTGTCTTTCAGATTGCCTGTTGCTATGTGATATACCTTTTTCTTTTCTTTCCAAAAATGTCGAAAAGGAACGTTTTCAGTGAGGAATAGAAGTGTTGAAATCAAGAGACCATGCAACTTTTGGCAAAGGAGAGAAAAAGGTGCAGTGGTCTCTTAATCTTTTATGGAGCTGTATATTGGTAAAATATATTTGTCTCCATGAACACTTATTTTCCTTGTTACCCCCTTAGGTTAAAACAAATGGCGTGTTTTTGTGGACTATCCCAGCCCAAGAACCTGGCTGAGCTGGCAGTGGTGATGAACAACACTGTGCTGGCCCAGAAACTGCTGGACCTCTATGGGACTCCTGACAACATTGATGTGTGGCTAAGAGGTGTGGCTGAACCCTTCGTTCCCAATGGCCGTGTGGGTCCCCTCTTAGGCTGCATCATCACCAATCAGTTCCAGAAGATCCGTCAAGGAGATCGGTGAGTACTATGTGTCGGGTATAGAAAATAATTCATCCACAGCCTGTTTCACTGTGGTATTAACAGATACCACAGTGTTTTTTATTTAGACACATCAGACACAGTTATGTTCATCCATCTTCTCTGTTTTAGATTCTGGTGGGAGAATAATGGGGTCTTCACTGACACTCAAAAAAAGTGTGAGGAAGGCGTCTCTGGCACGCATCATCTGTGACAACACTGGTGTTGCTGATGTCCCTAAGAATTTCTTCTATTTCCACCCACGTGGGTCTGGTTACACCCTCTGTAAAGACATCCCTACCTTTGACCTCAGCCCCTGGAAGGAACATTTGTGAGTATTGACCTGAAGCCTTGACATACAGCTCAATCGATCAATCTATGTTTGATTGATTGACATACAGCTCTCTTTAACTACCCTGACACAGGTGTCTAACAAAAAAGTATTAACCCCCACCATTCTGTTTCTCCCTTGAAAATGTACAGAAACAGAGTTAGATGATGAAGTGTGGACTTTTAAATTACACCATGGCCACCTGGCATAGCTTTGAACATGGGTGTATCTGTTAATTTCCCTGTAACCTGCTGACTACCAGGCTGTGAGACAGGCTTGCTCTGAGTGACTGAGTTGTAGGGAGGGGGGGCGGTGGTATATGTGTTGCTCCAATATAATTTTGTAGCTTAATGGCAAGCATATAGCACCTTGTGTCCCACTGCTGGGGATTCTGAATGTGAGCAGGGTTGTTTCTGTTCATTCCTTGGATAGGAGAGTAGATGCTGATGGAAGTGATTTTTGAAGGCCAGTAGGGGGCACTCTCCCCTCTGCCCTACATCTGGTGCTGTATTTCAAAAGGGATGTTAAACAGGTGCTTGACTCAATATGTTTGCTAAAAATTCCATGGCACTTATTGTTTGAGTATGGATGTTAACACTGATGTCATACCAACATGGCCACAGAATAATTGTCCTAATGTTTCAATCTTTCCTTCCCCTGTAACTATTCCCCAGGTCATGGCTGCAAATAAAATTAAAGATTATAATTTTTTTATTGTTCTGGTGTTTATTGTAAGATTTTTGAATGATGAATCAGCTTTTAGGGTAACAGAGCCACATTAACTGGCTCACGGAAGATTATGAGGGCCCATAATAGACACAAGCCTTTTCTTAACGGCCATCTGATGTCAATGTCCAATCACAGCATTCTCAGTGTGCAGCACCACCTCAAAACTCAACCTTGTTTAAAGTCCCACCAATGTATTGCATTTGTATTTTAATTTCTTGAAACCTGAATCACTGTCAATTTCAGACTGAAACACCATCGATAATGCAGTAAACAGGACATTTGAAATATATTATATTGTTAACTTAAAGATCTGCTATAACTGTACTAGAGTTGTAGTGTTAACACATGTCATTTCTAATCTCTCATTCACTCAGGACCACAGGTTATGCCTGGAACTGTTACAAAATCTGACTTTGTGATATGTCTGGGCAACATCTCCCCCACACCAGGCCAACCCATCAGAATTCATGAGGTCATCTACAACAGGCAGAAGCACTACAACCCCGTGGGGCCAGGAGTCTACGAGTTTCAGTTCCATAAATCAGAATGTAGGCAATGTGGACCTTCTGAAAACCTGGTGCTACCATCATTCACCACCAAGACTAACGGCTTTATCACATCCACTCGAGGCATTCTGTTGCAACTGAAAAAGGGGGACAATATCGGTGGGGGTGTATATGGTTATTAAAATGGTTGTTACTATGACTAAATTAAGATCATTTAATATTTTTTGTTTTGATGACTTAATCAATTTAATTATTTTTCACAAAAAACTTGGAGGTTGGATCAATGACCTTGCGGTGAAAGGTATTTACAAACCAAATAAAAATATGTTTTGGATGTAATACTGGCTGTGTTACAACTGTGACCAGTTGGAGGTTTTGTACTTAGAGTTTCCATATATCACCAAGTATCTGTAGAAACACAATGCAAGACTTGCTTCAAAAGTCTTGTTTTTTTATAATGACCACATACTTATAAATATTAACAGATATATTTAAAGAATTGGTGCCAGGGGATATAACGAAAGCTTTCCAGATAAATGTTAGCAAGTGGATTTAGGTGTAATGCAATTACACATATATTATGATAAACAAAACATTCAGACATGCAAAAGATTTTTTCCCGTTTTTACCCCCTAAAGATGTGGTGAAATGCATTCATCAGTAACATCTAAAGGAAGGTGCCTTTTTGTGGACATTCAACCCTATAAGAACTCCTGATGTTCTGAAACCAACACAGTGCACCGCTCTCATGGGGTAATGTGAGGAAGAGGTCCCATACAAATAACATAGACCTACAGTCCCCTCCAAAGGTATTAGAAAAGCAAGGCAAATTCCTTTGTTTTTGATAGTCACTGAATATATTTGAGTTTAAGATCAAAAGACAAGTATGAGACAAGAGTTCAGAATTTCAGCTTTAATTTACTGGTATTCACATCTAGAAGTGTTAAACAACTTAGGGACATACCACCGTTTGTATTAGACCAGCATTTTTAGGTGAGCAAAAGTAATGGAACAAATAATCTTAAAGTAAATAACATTTAATATTTGGTGGCACAACCCTTGCTTGCAATAACTGCCTCAAGCCTGCAACCCATCGACATCACCAAACTGTTGCATTCTTCATTTGTGATGCTATTCCAGGCTTTTACCGCAGCTTCTTTCAGTTCTTGTTTGTTTCAGGGTGTTTTTCTCATCAGTCTCCTCTTAAGGAGGTGAAATGCATGCTCTATTGGGTTAAGGTCAGGTGACTCACTTGGCCAATCTAAAACCTTCCATGTTTTTCCCCTGATGAAGTCCTTTGTTTTGTTGGAGTGTGATTTGTGTCATTGTCCTGCTGCATGATAAACTTCCTCCCAATTAGTTTCAATGCATTTCTCTGTAAATCGGCAGACAAAATGTTTCTGTACACTTCTGAATTCATTCTGCTGCTACCATCTACCATCATCAGTTACATCCTCAATAAATATTAATGAGCCTGTTCCAGAAGCAGCCATGCACGCCCAAGCCATGACATTACCTCCACCATGCTTCACAGATGAGCTTGTATGCTTTGGATCATAAGCAGTTCCTTTCTATCTCCAAACATTGGCCTTTCCATCACTTTGGTAGAGATTAATCTCATGCTGATTTTTCCTCTTTGACAAGAAATGCAGACTTTATACGTTTAAACCAAGGATGGAAACTTAGACTAATCATGCAGAGCTATTTAATGTTTGAACAATCAACCTAAAAGGCAACACCTGGGCAACAAGAAACATTTGTCAGTAACATGTTCCAATACTTTTGCTCACTTGAAAAACGGGTGGGTTCAAACAGTTGGTGGTATGTCCTGAGTTGTTTAACAAATCTAGATGTGAATACCAGGAAATTAAAGCAGAAATTCTGAACTCTTTTCTTATACTCATCTTTTGATCTTAAACCCAAATGTTTTCAGTGAACAACAAAAACAAAGGAATTTGCCATGCTGTTAAAATACTTTTGGAGGGGACTGTATATCAAGGACTTTAATTAATAAAAATAGCTACAGGGTTCATACGGACAATGGTCAACCAAATGCAAGTGCTTTTAAGGAGCTGATATTAATAGTTTCACCTCAATTTTGTATACAGTTAGTCTAATTTTAAAGAAAATCCAGAATCATGCAAAAAGAGTGCTACAAAATAAAATAAAATAAAAGTTTGCTTTACCACTTAAAGGATTACGCCTTTCATAGGTAAATTTGCATTCATTCGGTTAATACATTGTATAATATATCAGAATAATGTGGACATTGTCAGATATAGATTGGAAGCATGTAAAGGTGATATGACAACAGTAATAGGTGGCTACAGCAAGCTTATTATTCAACCCTACGTCCATGTAGATAGTAGTCATCTCAAGCTTGCCCTACTCTAAGGAAGAAAGATGTGTAGCATGCCCCCTGAATCTTCTCTAAATACATTGAGAGCATCCTGGTGGCCGCATCATGGCCCAGTATAACTGCTCCTCAAATGACCCTACAGCAGGTTGTTAAGATGACGTAGTACATCACTGGTGCCAAGCTCCCAACCATCCAGGACAACTATCCAAAAGGGAACCTAACATAAGAAATGCCGCTTTATCAAGGGCCACATACACTTAAGCTCTGTCTTTTGAAATCTACTTACTGAGAGCATGAGATCCCCTAAAGCCAGGCCTAGAGAAAGCATTTTGTGGCCACTAAACTGCTCATAACACACACACACACACACACACACACACACACATACACACACACATTCTTATCACAACCACGTCATGCTACCACTTTACTGACTTTACTATTCATTAAATGTTTTGAAAGATAAAATACAGGTGAAACCTGGAGTCAGAGGACACCAGTTTGACACCCCACACACATAAAATGTGCTCTATGAACTTATAGCGCACATCATGTTAACCTTCAGCTTAACCAAAAGGGGGCGTTAGGGTTCCACGTTGGCCTGCACAGGTCATCACTTGCTTTTGTAAACCTTCACCTTTTACAACGTATCTCCTTAAACGTTGATTTTAAACCTAACTTTAATGACAGCGCTAACCCTAGCCACAACGTCAACCATATGGAAAACAACATTTTGTATTTTACTTTGCGTTTATATAATCATATAAAAACACTCGTATTTTCTTGTGGAACATGTGAAGGCCTCCAGCATTTCACAAATAATGAACTAACAGGTCTCAGGCAAAATACGAATATCTTAAGATCTTACTCTGGTTTTTTCTCACATATAAACTATTATTAGGACTATATTACCACTTTATTTTGCTCACGTTTAAGTTACTTTTATTAGTAGAACTAAGAATAATTTTGCCAAAAGTAGTTATCATAAATTCAGCATAAATTAAACACGTCGTTTTCTGCCTGGTCTAGGCTGTTATTTATTTCGTTTGAGACAGAGTAAAAAAAACAACGGTTGAATATCTATAAGCTATAGAAAAATATAGCATAACCAATCCGCAAAACCACTAAAGCAATCGAATAAGTCAAAACATATTTTATTAACATTATTAAAATGTATATTGCATTGCTGAATACATGATGTCGAAAATCTATACAAAGATACTGGTAGAAATCAACATAAGACGTCTGACTGCGCAACATTTTAATTGTTGTCTATTTTCCCCAGGGACTCATACTTGCTTAAATAAGTAAACAAATAAATTAGCCGAGCGCAATATCTAGCGATCGATAGGGATGAGGTGGACCGCATTATCCCGTTGTTCTCTCTGGAGTGGAGAGAGAGGACGGGAACCAGCTGCTGCGTCTTGGGCCATCCCCCACATGCCCCCTGTGACCTCCGAGGACAGTGTGCCATCCACAGAGAGAGGTGCTGGTACTCCCGTGGGAGCGAGGGAATGCTTGGAGAGGACGAGTGGCACACGATACCCCATTGTTCGATCTAGCAGTCACTGATTCCTCGCCCCACCCCCCATTAACACGCGCTGACCGTCTCAGCGGGTTAAATTGATTAGAAAGCCGTTTGTCTCGCTCAAGGTGGTTCGACTAATACCCATTTTATGCCTGGGTATTTGTTCCAATATTACGAAACTAGCATATTCCGTTTTTATTGTCAATGGCTGGTAGGCTATGCCTAACCTATATGTAAAGTTAAACAAGTTGTTTTCCTCCGAAGTTCGATTAGTGTCTGGTCCATAAAATATCCATGCGCGAATAAGACACAGCAGTCTGTAGTTCTAAATCTGCCAACTGTGCAAGTCGATTTTGTATGTTCGGTCATGTGGCCCTGCACTTCATTCCCTGCACTATACTAATTAACTTTTGATTGGAACAGGAAATACATTTATGCTTGCAGATGTGAAGTTAAGATAGGGACATTAAAGCGGGTCTATGAGGCTTAGGGCTACTATTTTAGAAAAACACTGGGCTTTCCGCAAACTTTCAGCAGAAGTCAAGGTCTCTCCTGCCAGAATAATCCATTCACCTGGAAATTGATACCCAATGCAAGTGGACGGTATTATTAGCTGTTAGTACTCGATAGCCCTCAATGCCAAACCTGTTGTAAAATCAAGGGTCATTTTTTAGTGATGGATAGATGCTATTAGCCTCGCAAATAGGCCAGCTCCCGCGGGTTTTGTGAGGCTAGGACGCTATGTAATTTGTGGTTGGCCGGTGTGTGCATGGTGTGGAGGAATTCCCAAAATGTGTTTGTTATATCCAGCATATGTAGTTAGTTAATAGTTTTGGGTTAGGCAGCGCTGTCAATCAAGCAACTTGCGATGTGCGGAAGAAGTGTGTAGAACGAACACGAAGAGGGGGCGGAGATTCAATGACTAGGATTCCGCAAGACTGTTCTATAATTGGGGGAACATCTGACTCTGTCGCGCGCTGGCAGATGGTCGGTTGAGGCGGGATCGAAGGGGGAAATTTACATTCATTGTTCAGGCGCTCAAGCTCAGCCTAGAGACAATAGCCTGCGTAAGGAGCAAGCAATGAAAAACTTTCCTTTTCATAAAAACTGAGAAAGAACGCAACGGAAATTAATTAAAAAATGTTTCTTAATATTAAAATGCGCAAATATGTACGATCTACCATCAATTCGAGCACACCTGTCTGTAGGCCCATAACAAAATGCACTTCATGTTTTTTGTGTCGTATGCTAAATATCCGCAGCAAAACATACCATAAACTCAAAGTCAGATAGACAAACTAGAAATATAAGCAAGCCGTTTGTTCTGCCCATTCTCTTAATTGACATACATACACGGACGAGGTCTAACTTTATATCATTTAGAAAACGGCTGAAAACATTTAAAACTGAAGTTAAAATAGGTTTTATGACATGGGTTCAAATTCATATCCCTTTGTTGTCTTGATTCCTCAGTGGGACATTTCTACGAAAAAAAAGCAATTTAGAAAAACAATAGCTTACTCTTGGAAATCATATAAACTCTGGAATGACTATAAATCCACATTGCTTTATATGCATTTCTTGACATTGCATTGCCTGTAGCTACTGCAGATACGATTGTTTATTAAGTGTTCTTTAAAACAACATGTAACGTTAAAGAACTTCCAACCGCGCCTCATATAGCTTAGGCCTACACAACACTGTATTGAAAAAGAAGCACGAACGTATAGCAGTGAAGATTAATAGACCAACCAGACCACAATTGTTTAGCATGACATTGATATCCTTAGTCGAATCATAGCTTTCAATCACACTGCTCATTGTTCTGCGAGAGCAGACAGAGCGCGAGAGCGTGGCTGGATGAATAGGCAGCGCGCCTGCCGGGTGCGCTCTTGTGCTTAGTGATGACTCGACTAAAAGCGCCACAAAATATATTCAGATTTTTAAACAGTAAGCCTTTTGAAATTGAATGTGCAATAAGCGTATTTTGCCAAGAAATATAACGTAAATTTACGATAACGTAACAAAATTAATGTCCTACAATTGACACATGCATTTATTAGTTATTACTATTAGTACTGTTAAAATGTTCACCCAACAAAACCAGAAAAAGACTGGCCACCATTCCGAGCATGGTTCCTCTCTAGGTTTCTTCCTAAATTTCAGCCCCTTTTAGGGAGTTTTTCCTAGCCACTGTGCTTCAACACTGTTGTTGCTTGCTCCTTAGGGTTTCAGGCTGCGTGTTTTGTGAACGCACTATGTGACCACTGCTGATGTATTAAGGGTTTTATTCATACATTTGATTGAATAACTCTTTTTCTATTTCATTTGTAGACATGTTCG
This sequence comes from Esox niger, assembly GCA_016801105.1. Taxonomy (NCBI): domain Eukaryota; kingdom Metazoa; phylum Chordata; class Actinopteri; order Esociformes; family Esocidae; genus Esox; species Esox niger. Next base: position 90,699 of record JACXGJ010000684.1, read on the forward strand.
TTTGCAAGAAAAAAAAACCAATATTACAAACATTCTGATTAATAATTAATTCATGTTAAAATAAAAAAAACATTCTAATCAATAACATGTTCAAATAAATATCTTAAAATCGCGTGATTTTTGTTATTTCACTAGTGTTATATAAATATTAAGGAAACCACCTGGTGTTAATCTAAAGTTAACCTGTGATTTTAACATCGAATATGGTTGTAATATTTAAACGCAATGCACGCAATGTTAATACTTGTTGACATTGTTTTACAAAACACCATCTCTTTCTCCTTAAATTAATAAGGTAATTTGTCTAAATTAAATAAGACCAAATGTATAAAGGTAACAAATGAAAGAAAATATCTTATTGGTTAAATGCCATCTTTACAACATATATTTATATTGTTCTTTATATTTTATAGGAAAGACGAAACATTTCGGGTTTAAACACCAGAGAAAAGTTAGGAGAAACAAGAGAGCATTTGGCTTGCTGGATGCTAAAATTGGCAGAAGTCCAAGCAACCGAGGCAATTTACACCAATGAGAGCATCCATTTCAACAATCGGTCCCCCATATGCCATTGTAGCCCCTCCTCCCAAATCTATCGGACAGAGGAACTTATACCTTACATGCTGTAGGTCAGTGGAGCATTTTGTACCAGGTCTTTGGCCCTTACATTCATAGCGCATTCAATTCTACCTACTCTGTGGTATATATATTGCTACCTGATTTTAAGGGTTTCGTATGCAAGTGTGTGCATGCGTGTCTGTGGGACAGACTACTTGGTGTGCATGAGCCTGATCGAGGAGTGCACGCGTGTCCACCAAACAGGTGATCCTTGTTTAACGTCGAACCGACGTTGGACTTAATCTCTATACACAGTTCTAGGAGAATGATTACAATCCACGGAAAGCTAAATCTCTGTTTTCCTTCATGAGCACGTTTGAAGAAAGTATAGGGGACAAGCAGCGTTATTTACTTTGGGTATCTCTGAAGACTAATTCGTCATCCAAGTGCTCCGCTGTGGCATCCTGGAACGGACTTCCCAGTTCTGTTTTCCTAAATAGTGCGCTCTTGTCTTCTGTGATTTTTTTCTAAATAAATTAGAACACCATTTGGTTTGTGGTTTAAATGTACGGGATCCAGGAGCATCTGATAAGAGACGTCAGCGGATTAAAAGAAAGAACTCTGGGAGAGGAGATGGATCCTGTGAGGTCCTGGGTGCGTAATGTCGGTGTTGTGGATGCTAATGTAGCAGCGCAAAGGTACGGTATACTGTCATGTTTTCGCGTCCTATATTTTTCTGTTGGGAAATGCACGAATTATTCTTTCATATTAGCACCTTTGCACAGCATGATTATAAAACTCTAAAGAATGTATCAAATATGAACTTCAATGGGAGACTATACGGGAGACCTTTTTACCCCAATTCTGTCGTATTGTCGTGGGGAAATAATCATAACATCATTTTTCCATTAGCAAATATTAAAAAGTTGTTGTGCAAAGCAAATAAGAAATATTGAAATTCAGTATTGTCATGTCTGTGTGATTGGCTTTTCTTCAAAAAGGAATAAGGTTCTATTATGTATTTTTTGCTAAAAAAGCAACAGGTCGAGTTAGTGGCCGGGTGGTAAAGTTGACTCGAGCAGCCATGTCTTTGTGCACGCTAAGAGTGCGGCTTGTTCAGGGTCCTGGTTGTCAATGGCTCGGGGTGGCAGTGTCACGAGCAGCATGAAAGAGATAAAACAAAGCATCACAATAAAAGAAAAACGCATTCTGTCACAAAGCGACTGCCCGGAATAATGTTATTTTAGTGAGGATCACGCCTCTTGGCCATTGATTTGTAAGCGTGGAACGCGCATAAAACGCTTGACAGTGTCAATCTTAATTGATCAACGTTGAACTAATAACAACTGATTTTTTTAATCTTCACCCAGATGTTCTCTTATTCCTATACAAATAGGCCTAAACCCTATTAAGGCCTAAGGACAGTTTTAATTGAAGATATTTATATAACCTAGCTATATGCTAATAATTTGTAGGCTCCTATGTATATTAATCATAGTCTTGTAATAATAACGACATTATTATTATAAACAATTATAGTAATGCAAATAATACAGTTGTATATTGGTTTGTTAATTGGAATATGTTTCAGTTCATATTTTTATTTTATTATAACCTCTTTCTCTTTCACGAAAGATCTTGAAAAGTGTTTTTTGAGAATTATTTTTTTGCATCACTATACATTATCTTGCGCATTAATATTATTTTTAATCGGTCCTTATGTATTGTTATCCAATTACGTTGATTTTTCAACGTATAAAATACAAAAAAAATAAAGCATGCACCTAACAATTTAAACGGAAAGAAAAATCTATTTATCAGCAAATTAAATAATAAAAACAGATTTTATTTATTTTATATTTATTTTATACAAAGAATCTTTAAGTTATTCATTATATGCATCATGTATGTCCTGGTTTAATAGTTGGCCTACTCTGGGGATATTGTAACTTTCCTTGAAAGTTCCCTGATAGTAAGACTAAAGGAGTTGTAATTCTAACCCAGGTATTTTATACTTGATCTATAGCCTACCTAGCACATATTATTTGTTGTATTTAGTTCCGTATCAAACCTTAAAATTTACATTGACACTGGCTCAGGACCGCGGTTAAGTAGGTATTGAGTTGGGTTCACTTATCAAAGTTATCTGTTCTTCTCAACCTGCACGAAAATAATAATTTGCCGTTATATGCTATGCCCAACATTATGCAATCAACGTCAGCATGAGATCCAAAATCACTTTCACAATGGGCTGTAAGAAAACGTGTTTTATCTGAAAAAATACCTAGTGGAAACTAATTTATAAGTTTAAGCACTGAAAAAAATATATTAACAGCAATAATGTTACGTAGTGTTAAAGGCTAACCATCAAAAAATAACATTATCGGTCTGCCGGGCTTCAGGCTTGGAGCAAGCCAAACTTTAGTCCAGCCATTGAGGACATAAATCCTGCCAGTACTATTTGGGGACAATTTCAGCCTTAGAAAAAGACGGGTCAACATTTTGATTTAATTTCCTGATTATCATTGATAATTCGTGATTTCTTAGGTTGGTCATGTGTAGGAAGTTATTGAAGGCTGTTTAAACTAATATTACAACTAGGCTATACAATAAAAAAAGTAATACATGTTATTTAACATCTAAATCATTCAGTCTGAAACTCCTTTGATGTTTTTTCATGTTTTCTCATTATTTTTTAAAGACCAATTCAGGATAAGTTGAATCTAGAAATTGAACAGTGTGTGGTTAGTTAAGAGGTTCCTTCCTATAGAAGCTATTACCACATACAGACTTATTTTTCGTTATTAATTCACTCTTCTCTGCATGCATTGTCTTGTTCATTTGACATCAAGAAGTTGAAAGGCTACAATTGCGAGCCCTCATGTTATTCTGTCATGTACAATTTATCTTAATAACTAGTTACTGGAGTTGTAAGATATTTTGTTTTGTGACTTAATACTGTGATATAGTGTGAGTTGATTTTCCTCTCCTCTCCACAGCGGTGTAGCTCTCTCCAGGGCCCACTTTGAGAAGCAGCCCCCCTCTAACCTGCGAAAGTCCAACTTCTTCCACTTTGTCCTGGCACTCTATGACAGACACGGACAGCCTGTAGAGGTGGAGAGGACCGCATTTGTGGATTTTGTGGAGCATGACAAGGTGTGCGTGTTTGTTTGTTTCAGTTGTTTTGGACCTTGTGAGCATACAGGTACCTTTGGATATGTTGACATGGATTTGGCTTCATTAGGCCCGTTTTTGCTGCCATTGAAATCATGTCACAGGTATTGCTACCAGTTTACTGGTGAGAGTGAAGAGATATTTTTTGCAATTACATCACTATTGTCTAGCACAGCAGTTGACCACAGTAGCTGACCATATTTACATGGGGACATTTCTCTGCAGGCAGTGTTCTACAACCAAGTGTTTAACTTGACCTTCCACATCCCCTATAAAGCTGAACATATTGAACAGCTGACAGCTACTTCAAGTTGCACAAGTCTCACTCCCAATATGCTGAGCTGATGATGAGCGATTGAAAAAGAATGCCTAATGACTAATTAGCAGCCTTCCTCATTAGTGGGACATCACTACTTTTAAAATGCAAATTGCACTGCCTCTGTTATGATATGCTGTGAACAAATCATCAAAGCCTTTTTTCTTCCCACCCCCATCCACTAAACACTGACGGAGGGAGAAGTAAATTCCTCAGGTCAAACATGGGGCCAAAAGAAGGAAAGGAATAGGTGCAGGTTGGTGGTCAGTTTGAGGGAGACAGAGAGAGAAGGGGAGAGTGTGGGAGGGATTAAGAGAAAGTGAGAGGGAGAGAGAGAGCAAAAAGGGAGAGAAAGACAGAGAAAGTGAGTGAATGAAATTAAAATAGTTTAGACAAAATAGAGAGCCAGCACAGGGGAGGGGTGCCCTGCCCAGGGTATAAACCGTTTGCCCAGTGTTGATGGATGTTTTAGCCGTGTGGTTAAACTGGAGCTGGGAGTGTGAGGCTTGTGGTCTGAACTTGAAACAGCTCTCGCCTCCGAGAGAGAAAAGAGTGCACTGTCCTGTCAACAGAAGTTCAAACAGTGTTTTGGTTTACTGGGAGTGTGAGAGGGAGAGGCAGGGAAATAGAGAGGGCTCCAGTCTGGGCATTCTGGTGCTCTTGCCAAGGCAACGGACTGTCAGTGTTTCCCCTAGCACCACACATCTAGGGCACAGTGATATGATGCCTATAGAGGAGTCCATTTTCTGCAGGGCTAACTTGGCATATGGTTTTGTTTTGTTGTTATTTTGGTGTGGAAGAGAACATTTCTTTACATATATTTACAAAACAGTGGTACATATCTCTACTGTCCTTGTCTTTGCTTTCAGTTTGTCTCAACTCTTTTAATCTGTCAATTTCTTATCTATCTTATATTCTTACATTCTTTCAGTCTTCCTCCTACTAGTCAAACACTTGTTCTCCTAACCTTCTTGTTTAATCTCCTAGCCTTCCTCTTGTTCTCCTAGTACTCCTCATGTTCTCTTAGTTTTCCTCTTGATCTCATTGTCCTCCTCATGTTCTACTAATTTTCCTCTTGTTCTCCTAGTCTTCCTCTTGCACTACTTGTCTTCCTCTTGTTCTCCTACCTTCCTCTTTTTTCTCCTAGTCTTCCTCTTGTTCTCCTAGTCCCCTCTTGTTCTCTTTCTGCTCAAAGATGACAGCTCCCTGGGTTGTTGGGCGAGAGTGCATTCCTTTGAGACCAGTTAAAGAGAGACTAGGAAAGAGAGGTAGTGAGTGGTTGAGAGAGAGTGGTGTAGAGCCAGGGGGGAGATGGAGGAAGACAAGTTTCTCTGTCAAGGTCGACTGCTGCTCACTTTCACAGCACTGTAGCAGTTTCCACTCACTGTAATATCCAATGTACACACACACTCACACACACCCAAGTACACACACCTACACACAAATACTTTTATGCACGTGAATACCTGTACACACGCATACGAGCTCACCACTGGATACATGAAAATGTGCACCCCGTTTATATTTGATCATAAGAATTCCATCTCTTAAGGATTTCACTTCAGATAGGCTGCAGTTAAATCTTTAACGGAGCAGCTAGCTCAAGGTCAAGGTCCCATCTGGGGGTTGTAGCCTAACACCCTCTGATCCCCACCAGCTCGCTCCAGGGGACGGATGTAGTGCAGGATTAGAGGAGAGCTAACTCTGGTTAACCGGGCTTTGTGATGCCCAGCTGTGCTTAACTGTGCTCAACTGTGCTCAACTGTGCTCAACTGTGCCCACACCGCGCCATAACTGCATGACTGCATCTACGTTTGTGTCTGTCTGTCGGGTTCTAAGGAGCAGACGGGAGAAAAGACTAACAACGGGACACACTACAAGCTGCAGCTCCTCTACAGCAATGGTGAGTAGACATTCAAAGTTACCACTTTGGCATCAGATGGCATGTACAGGTTGTGTCCGTTTTGAGGACTTGGGCACTCAGGAGTTGACATGCTCTGTGCAGTGTCGTGTCCTCTGACTCTTAGCCCTGGAGGTGATTTTGAGCTCGCTTGTCTCCAAGCTCCAAGCTCTCTCTCCTAGTATTCTGCGTGATTATCTGTGTCACTGTGGCAATCCCCTCTTCTCAATATCTAGCTACTCATCCAATCACCCCGGTCTTTAAGCCTTCGATTCAGCTGTGTGTGAAGCAGCTTTTGGGCCCGTAAATTGAGGAAAGGTGTGCACGGTCCCCCCCATGGTTTTACAACATATGCACAGAGTCTTGGGACCCCACGAGCCCCCCCATTGCCGTGGCACCCATGGGAAAGAAGATAAAAGACATGAACCAGAGACCCCCACCATACATGCTCATATACATGTACACACACAACCACGCCTGCCTCTACAACCTCCCCTTCCCCATAGCCAAATCAAAGGCCTCCAGATTGAGACTTTGATGAGAGAATCACATTTTAAAGGCAATACTCTGCATAGGCTCCATAAAAAAATCCCTCTGATAAAATATGCTGCTCTTCAGAAGCAATTCATTACATCAACGCTGTTTTCCTGTCCTGTGTGATTCTCTGCAGCATGCAAGGGTGTAAAACCAGCGGGCGTGATTCATCTAGGAACCAACAGTTTGAATGTTTTCTAAAAGCATGCTGGGAGTCTCTGTGTCAGGTCCCCGGGTTCCTAAAGCTCTTCACTGTTCCTTATCTGACCTCGACAGATGACCCAGGGCCCATGTTTGATTAATGTCCGGGCCAAACACACACGCCTCCAAGATTTGCTTGCCTCTCAGTGTGGTTTAGTTTCCTCTAATAACTGTATAACGTGTCTGTGTGCAGGGGTTCGTACTGAACAGGATCTTTATGCACGGCTTATTGACTCCGTCACTAAACAGGTAAGTAGCCTTGTTTGCCTTGAGTGGATGTAGCCTGCCTGTGGAAGCCATGCTTACTGCTTGATTGATTGCACATGGAGTCTAATTCCCCCTTTGCTCTCTCCCCTTCTCAGCCTATATCGTATGAGGGACAGAATAAGAATCCGGAAATGTGCCGAGTTCTGCTTACTCACGAGGTTATGTGCAGGTGAGTCATATCCACACGCATGAAGACATGCACGTGTTTAAACACACACACTCAGAAACACACACACACACACACACTCAGACACACACACACACACACACACACACACACATGAAATACACACAGGAAATATCCTTAAAAACATCCATCCCCCATGTCTTTCTGTTTTGTCGTCTGGTATGCCATTAGAAAACAAGCTTGGGTTTAAGTGAAGGTATAGTGTGTCTGTCAGCAGTCTTGTTACAGTGGGAGCCCCTGTAGCCCCCCCGTGTCCTCCGCCGGCTCCTGTTTCTCTCTGGAGCCTCCCTTACAGACAGGGGGAGGTACAGGGCCAAGCCTCCTTCAATCTCCACTCAGATGTTTTAGGGGGGGTCGGCTCACTAACCCCCATCACCAGCCTTTTATTTTATTTCTGTGCATGAAGAAACAATAATTAGACAAGGTGGCAGGAATCACTCAGCGTTGGAAGAGTTACGGTTATGCTGAAAGATGGAGTTCCTTCACCTTGCATGTAGTGGTTTTTGGAGTATGGTGGTAGCAGAAGAGAGGGGAGGAAGAGGGAGTGTTGGGGAAGTGGGCCAGTGACCCAGGGTTTGAGGGCAGAGGGAGGAGAGGGGGGCTGGGATAGGGGGAAAGGGGCTAAGACTGACTGGGCTTTGCCATTGTGTAGCCAGCAGATGCCCCAATGTGACTCACAGCTGGCTAATAACAGAGCCGAGGAGGCAGAGGGCAAGCGTCACAGCTGGGGAGTGAGGCCGTCTGACAGGGGGGCGGGGGGAGGGTAGAGGGGGGCAGGGCAGGGCCAAGCTGGGACACGAGAGGGGTGAGGCGAGGTGTAGGGGTGGCAGATGGTTAGGGGTGGGGGCACTTTTGTTATGCAGCGGAGGGGACTTAGAGGAGGGGGCCAAGGGGCCAGCAGGCTCCACAGACAGGACTGCTGATGAATTGTAGGACGGTGTGTGTGTCTGTGTGTGTCGTCGTGTGTGTTGATGTGTTTGTCTGTGTCTGTGTGTGACGGGGTGGGGGTTGAGTTTGATTTCCAAATCAATGTGACAGATTGCCAGGCTGGCTTTTCACTTCTGAATGGTCTCTGCCTGTTTGTACGGTGCGTTGTTGTACCTTTTTTACCCTTTCTTTTATTCCTTTGTCCCCCCCTTACCCTCCTCTCCTCTGGCCTTTTTTGTTTCCCTGGACCAGGCAGTCTGCAGTGCAGTCTGGACCGGTGGGCGGGCCAGATAAACCATCAGCCCTGTCATGCTAGTTTGTTTCACTCACTGTGTTGTTGTGTTTTCCGTTTGCCGTTTGTCGCACAGTCGCTGTTGTGAGAAGAAAAGCTGTGGAAACCGAAACGAGACGCCTTCTGACCCCGTCATCATCGACAGGTAACAGCACCTGTCAGCCGCTGGCACCAGCGCTCACACCAGCCCCCCCGTGAGACGGACCGACAGGGGGGTCGAAAAGGGAGCAGGAACCCGGGTCCTTGCGGTTCCTGTGACCAGGCCTTTATGGCCAGTAAAGACAGAGGCCCCTGTGAGAGGAGAGTCAGAGGGGGCGACGGGTAGTGTTTCAGTGTGTAGGGCTGGGCCTGGGGTGCAGTCATCCTAACTGTGTGGACGAGTATGTACATCTGTGTGTGTGCGTGCGCGTGTGTGTGTTGTTGTTGTTTTGTTATAAATAGGTCTGTGTTGTAGTTCCAGATGCCTTTAACGAAGCAAACCCTCCCTGTGAGTGTTTATGACTGTGAGGCTTGTGCCTGTACTAGCGTCACTGCAGTATACCTGTCAGTGCTAATGTAAGCATCTGGGTTGTTATCGACTGCGCTTCCAGCATAATGCACATACTGTATCCGTCTGTCCATCCGTCTTCTCTGCTCTGGTTGGTCAGTGCAGGGAATGCGCTGGCTGCCGCCCATTGTTCCTACTACCAAACACAGTCCCGACTCCTGTCTTGTACTGGACTGTGTCAGTCGTGAGGAGTTAAGGTCTTTCGTGCAGTGTGTGGTTTCCCACATCCAATGCCTGCATTCCCCGCCCCCGACAGCCGGTTATCAGGCGTCGCCTTCATCGACACATATGTCCCAGGGATTAGGGGTCAAATGTTGTCTACCTGGATTCAAGCGTTGTGATGAATGCTCACAAGAAGCTTTGTACACAATAATTTGCCTGTGATGTCATCTCTTCAAACTTCCTCACCCCTTCTTTCACCTCAGTCTGTTTTCCTAGCAGACATGAATACACTGTCCTTGCCTGCATTTTTGTCCCCTTGGTTCCTTCTAGTATGCACTTCCTCCACACACCGTTAAAGATTTCTTTCTTCCTTTCTCCCCGCTCTCCTGTCTCAGTCTCTCCTATAATCTCTTTCTGCTTCACTTTCACCTCTCTCCCCTTCTCTCTCTATCATGCTTCGTTCTCTATACCTCATTCTTGGTAGTTTCTCTCTTTCTCTGCTTCTCCTTCACTATCTGTTACTCCCTCCTCTGTTGGAGCCGGCTAGCTGTTTTCAGTGTGTCTCAGAGGATAGTTTTCGTACAACTGGGTTGTTGTCTTTTAGATTTTTCCAGAATCCCGAGGAGCAGCTGTTTTCCTCGTTTAGCGTGTTGCTTTCCCAGCGACCCCTCTCCACTTCCTCCATCTTCCATGTTTACCAAAGGTTGTTCATAAAGTGGTGCTAGGGGCTTGCGCATTAGATTATCTATATCAGTGTGTGACGGCTGTGCAGTAAGGATGGGTTTAAATGGGATCGTTGACCTACTGTACCCTCTAATCTAAATTTGAGAGGACCATGGATGCCTATCCTTAGGGAGCATCATATTAGCAGCTATGTCATTTGGGATAATCTGGTGGAATTTGTGGCAGCATTGCACTGGGCCCTCGTAGAAAACACAACTTTATTCTTTGTGGATTTGTGTGTGACAGTGGATATGCGAAAGAGAGGGAGATTGTGTCTGTGTAAATATGACAACATGCACATTGTTTGTGTGTACATGTATACATGTATATTTGTATGTGCCTGTGTGCGTGGATGTTTATTTATGTATGTATTCGTTTGTAATTGTGTGTGTGTGTCTATGACCCCTTGCCTGACCTTTTCCCCTAGTCACTGCTTGGGGCCTAAATTATTCATGTATGTGTGTGTGTGTGTGTGTGGGTGTGTGTGTGTGTGTGTGTGTGTGTGTTTGCTGGGGGAGGAGGGCTTGGTTTCTGAGGCTGCAGTAATCAGCCTCCTGCTCCCAGCCCCAACACCTGTTCTCCAATTAACATGCAGCGCACTGGGGCCCACCCGCTTCTACTGCTGCCCCGTCTCTCTACATGTCTCCATTTCCCTCTCCCTCTCTGTAACTATCTTCAGCTCTTTTTCTCTATGTACCTCTCTACAACTCTCTCCAGCTCTCCACAACTCTCCACAACTCTCCACAACTCTCCACAACTCTCTCCAGCTCTCCACAACTCTCCACAACTCAATATCAGAATTTTAGCTTGTCTTCGGTTTCTCATGCTCATATCAGTGTTTCTACCCAACACCCCAGACTTTAGCCTCCTTTCTGTCACTTCCTGCCTGCTCTTGTCTTTCTCTTTTCCTCTATGTCGTGTTCTCTTATCCCTGTCTTTCCCCCTCCTCTTAGCCTATCTAATTTTGTGATAATTAGGCAGTGTCATTAGGACACCTACCCAAGCACAAGGGAGTTAGCAATTCCCCAAACAGCCCAATCCCCCTCTTTTCTAATCTCTTTCCCATCCCCCATTCCCTCCTCCCTCCCCTGCTGCTCGCCTCCCTCCTCCTACCTAATCCTGATTTGAGTGAAAGCGGGGTGAGGAGATCACAGTTGATCCATAGGGAAAGTGTAGGGATGGGGAGGTGGTGGGTAGGAGGCTTGGAGGTGTTGGGAGGTGGTGGGTAGGAGGCTTGGAGGTGTTAGGAGTAAGTCCCGATTGGGACACCCTTGTGTCACACTTTAATTTTGAGTCCAACACTGATCAGGTTTTACTACGTATTCCAGTCACTGACTGACTTATGCAATTTAGGGGGATTGCTTTGTTTGAAGGGATCAATTATCCCTGATTGATTCATTTCTCTGTTTTTGCCAATTTGACATGGTAACAGATTCCGCTCACACAGGCCCTGTTTCTCCTTGTATTGTTTCACTGTATTGCTGTAGCGCCGCACCCAGAACTCAATACTCCGATATTACTATCATTGTTTTATCTACCGTAGCCGCATTTTGCATTGTGGATATTTCCTCTGAAATGGTCCAACTGACAAACTGTCCGGCCCCTATGTGTCTCCATCCGTCCTCCACCCTAAGGACTCCTACTCCACCCTGTACTCAGAGACTGACAGGTCAGTTAACAATGGCATTACGTGCCAGATGACCCCTGACCCTAGGAGAACGTTATGAGTGCTAGCCTCTATTTATTAGAGGAGCGCGTTGCACAAGAGGGACAGACAGTCTAGTGGTAATGTGTTTTAGAATGGCAGACAGGATTAGTGATGGTGTTGTAGGGATCCCAGACAGATATTATTACAGTAGTGGTGATGGTCTATGAGAGGCAAATGTGGACTGGTTAGTGGATGGATCAGGTTTGGAGTGAATGAGCGTAGTTTTATGTTTGTCTAGGAGGTTGGGATCAATAGCTGGTCATATGGAAAGCGTGGAGGGTCCATTGTAAAGCTGTGGAGGAAACTGGGGAACAGGGAAGGAAGGGCAGGAGGTGATCAGTGGCCAGCACTATGTCACTAATTGATCGCGTTTTCAGGAGAGGTTCTTTCTTAACAAGCCGGCACACTGAGGAAACCGGAATAATCAATGGAAATTTTCCAATTTTGTCAATATTGACTTTCCCTTCCCCCTTCAAAAACGACAAGCAATTTCACAAAGACTGGATGCATGAAATAGATTACGGTCAACTTCTTGTCAAAGAGAACATTCAAAATCCTCATCAATTAGACCACAGAAATGCTTCTTCTTTGAGTCAATAATACATATTTAGAAATGCACCAGTTATGGTTATGGTAAGGCCACTTTTTGAAATGTGATTAGAGCTTCCTTGTGAAAGCCTGACTTCATATACCTGACCCTAGGAGGAATCCATTGCTCTTCATCTTGTGTTACGTGCAGTATTGATCCTGCACTCCTCATTCTATCTGTGTGCGTGGATGTTTTTACCTTGTAGTCACATTGCACTAAATGACAATTGTGCCCACATTTGCTTTAGAATCAATATTCATCAAATAGTTTTAAGGTTCTAAAAATAATTTGGTTCAGTTTCTAATGATTTAATTTGGGTGAGGATTACCAGTCAGTGTTTTGCATGTGTTATCTGTTTGATCAAATCCATATAGAAACAAAGCTGCTGTCCTTTGAGAAAACAGTATGTGTCTGTGGTGAGTGGCCCACAGACACATACAGCCGTCTGTCTCTGCTGCAGAAAAAACGGAGGCATCTTTATGGGTCTATACGGATTCAGTCTGTCTGGGCAGTTTGACAATAAAGCATTCAGAAATCATTTGTTCATTTCTATCCGAAAGGCCTTCTTGAACAACCATGTCTTTATGGGGGATTGTTTGACATATAATGGTCCAGTTTCTCTCTCTCTCTCTCTCTCTGCTTTTGACTGTCTCTCGATCAGTCTCTCGGTGTGTTCTGAGTTCCTGTACGTTCGTGTTACCACAATACAGCTCCACTTGCCAGCCTCGTTAACCTCTCAAGGTCATTTTCATGGAGGGAAACATCTCCCATTCCTCACAGCAGACCCTCCGGGAACATCAAGGGAGAAAGGCTTTTGGAAAGGAACAACTGCCCCAAAATATGGAGATGCCAACCGTTTGGAGGTGTCAGTGGGTTGAATCGCTCCTCCCTCCCAGATGCATACTCAGTGGCAGTACACCAGCCCCGTCACGTCATCACGTACAATCCCTCCTCTTGGAGATCTGAAGAGTGTCTGTGATTGTGTTCTTGTGATCATAATCTTTATGTCCTTCACCCAGAGCTCTCAGAAGCATGTCCAGGTCTCTGTCTGGTCTCCATATCAAGGTGGCGATCCCACTAGAGGACAGTCACGCACCACCAGTCCTGTGTGGTCTAGAAACCCTTCACCCAGTGGTGCTTTCCTCCATTTCCAAATGGTCCCAGAAAGGCCTGGTTTTAGGGGAACTGGGTGAGAGCCTGCCCCTGAATTACCCAGATCACGGAATGACAAGCTCTCCATACAGGCTCATCACAACTACCCGTGGCCCTGAGCATGCCATGTCTGCTGGTGAAAACATATACAGCCCCACAGGCAGATTCTGGGTGGTGTTTTTGAATGTCCTGATAATCTCAGCCACACACTTGTAGTGTAGTTGAAGCCACAGACAGACACACACTCACACACATGCACTCAGTCACATACTTGGTCACATGCACACACACAAACATGCGCCCGCATACACTCACACGCACTCACACGCACTCACAGCCACTAGTCTCTTTACTTCCCTGTCACAGGGTTCCCTGGCGGCTGGTAGTGGCCAATCCCTCCAGACCCCTGTCATGGACCCCTTCAGGCAGGGGACAGGCAGTGACTGGAGACAGAGACAGGACCCAGCGCCTCCCGTGCGCGTAACAGCGCGGGCTGGACCAGTCTGAGCAGCTGGCACCAGAGTGGCGACATCTTCTCCCAGGGGGCGACGAGGAGAAGAGGATGACAGGAAGACAGGGGGAGAGGGTGCCATTGTCTGGAATATCAAATCATCGTTGACAGGTGCTGCTTGTAAGAAACAGAAAAAGAACTGTATCCAGAGTCAGGTTAGTGTCAAAGGTGGAACATTTCGCCACAGTATCGTGTTGAACGTGCGTTTTAGGACTGATGTAGTGTTCTGGTCAATGCGTCCTTGCAGTGGGTGCTGATCGCATTACTGTGAGACTGGTGTTTGTAAACAATACTGTTTTCAAGTCAAATATTCAGGAGGAAACCCCTGTCAAAGTGGGCTTTTTAACTCCATTAGCATATAGTTCAAAGCAACGCATCAGTATGTTCTTCAGAAGTTGCTTTACTTCTGTTTCTGCTACCACATTGCATAGCGGCATGTTGGAAGAATGTAGCAGAGCAGCGCGTTGAAAAAAATTCCACAGTGTACAGCATCCTGCAAGCTCTGCAAGTGCATTGGAATTAATGGACTTCTCCGCAACGCATATGGCTTGACACATTCTGTGTGCCTCCAGCCTAAGATAAGAGGCTGATTTTGAGCTCACAAACATAGCAATTTTCTCTATTAAATATTTGTATTATTTTGCAGTGATCGTAGTATGCTAAACCCCTATAGTGTCATTTAAAATAAACACTCAGTAGCACCCCTTCTACTTTGACAATCGACATGGAGTCTGTATACTTTTGATAACCATGGCAATGACAGAAGACGTTTCAGGGGGTCCAAACCATAAATACAGCTGGAGTCAGAAGATCTTCAGTGACCTAATGGGGTTTTGGTTAGATGTCATATATACCAGAAAGACCCATCGCTGAAATAGACAGGAAGAGAAGTATTAGTGTCATTTAAGAAGGTTTGTTTTGGCAAACATATTGCTTTTAATGGATAGAGAATGTGGGGAAAAGATAGTGTGAAGAAGTTTTGCTAAAAGAGCAGTGGATTTATTGGAACCTGTGTTGCACACAAGCCAGCGTACGAGACCCCTTGAACAATCTAGGTTAGCTGCAATGATCAGCCCTGGGACCAAGTGAGGGGGTAAACTGGGATTTGGGAAGTGGGGGAGCCCTACTTTGCAGGTGTATCTAAAATGTTAAATTCCTACCCTGTGGAAGTACAGATCTCAGCTCCCCCTAGGTCACATGTCAACCATATGTGCAGGAGCTCCTGCTGGCTGCCGCCACATTCATCCCCTGGGCCGAGTGAAAGCAAGTGGGCAAAACCCAGGAATGGAGGTGGGCAGATCCATGCACTGGTTAGCAAGATCTTGTCTCTGTTAGGAAATACCTACCCTGTGAAATGCACATGTTCAATCCACTCTAGACTCCTAAGCAACACCATTTTTAAGTTGGACACACGGTGAAGTCTGTCTGTGTCGTCGGGCCACGTTAGGCTGTATTGGGTTGGGTGACAGTGCTGGAATCCTAAAACTCACTACAAGCCCGGGTTGTTTTCTTAGGGAGAGCCAGTCGGAAACGGAGCGCAACGGGGAAATTCTTTCACAGGAAATGGAAATGGACTGCAAATGGTCATATGTGGAAGAAGGACTCATATTGCTGGGGCCGGTCGTTGTGTTGCTGGGAGAGGGGGAGAGGGGGAGAGAGGGAGAGAGGCTGAGGGGAGAAAAGCTTCCCATTTGTCTGCCCACTAACAGCTTTCACCTTTAGTAGAGGAGTGTAAAGATTAAGTAGGGGGCACTGTTTGGTTCAGCAGAGCCAGATTAGTTTGATTTATTTTACAAAGTACTAGATAGTGAGTGTGGGTTTGTGTTTACATGGATGTGTGTATAAGTGTGTTTCCTTCCAGCAGGCATGCCTGTGTGTGTGTGTGTGTGTGCGTGTGTGTGTGTGTGTGTATGTGCGTGCGTGCGTGTGCATGTGTGTGTCAGAGGCCAGAGTTTGAGGGCAGTCGGCAGTGCTATTTAGGAACAGGGCTGTTTTCTTTGGCTGGATGCTGGGGCATAGGGGCAGGGCTGAAAGGGTGAAGGGGATGGATAAGAGGTCAGCCCACACCTCCCCAATAAGGTCTTACATTTCACTAATGATTTAACGATGCCCCCTGGTGCTGCCCAGGATCCAGTTTGTTTGTTTGTCTGTGTGTCAGGAATCTGGGCAGAATTACGTCTCCAGGGAAAACTCTGATTTCCCTGATATCACCGTACTTCCCCATCACCACCTTAAAACACAACATTTCACAAACACGCCTTAAAACATTTCATAATATACCCCTTCTAAACCCTAAAACAGGCAGTCAAGTATTTGCATACAGGCGGAGTTTTTGTGGTGCATGCCATCCCATACTGACGTCATAAAGCCTTTCTAATATGTTTAAATGGGGCATTTGAGGCAGCTTGGATATTTATTTTTTTTGGGGTGGAAGACAAACTTAAAACCTAAGCCATTCAGATAGTTTATAGTCTTGGTGTGTGTGTGTGTGTGTGTGTGTGCGTCTGTGTGTGCATGTGTAAATGGTCCTGATGAATCCGTCAGGGCTGAGGGGCAGGGGGCGATGGGGTTGCTGACAGCCTCCCAGCAGGCATGCTGAGCGCCCAACAGGCCCCCTGCCCCTCCTCTATCCCCCTCAATCCCTTTCCTCTCCTGTTCACTCGCTCTTCTCCTGCCCTCTCCTTCTCTCCCGCTCCTTATTCGACTCCACACATTTGCTGTGGATTAGCTACGGACAGTAAATTACAGCACCCTGGACCTCTGAGGGATTCCATACCCATCCCTATACCTCTCCCCCTATCCTCGTGCATGGGCCATTACCCAGTTCTACCCTGTGTCTGTCTCTCTTTCTCTGCATGTCTATCTGTCTGTCTTCGTTTTGATCTGTTTTTCTCCTATCTGTCATTTCCGTCCTGGTTCCTAGATTCCCTCAACCCTGTCAGAATTCTCTCCCCTGTCTCTCTGTCTGTCTGTCTGTCTGTCTCTCTGTCTTTTCCCTCTTACTTTGTTCTTCTAGGGTGTCACGCTACACAGCATTCTCTCTTTTACACGTCCTCCCCAGCCCCCCTTCATACAAGCAGGTCCCTCTTGTCTTGCCTTCACAGGTTTCTTTAGCTAGCTGACTCTCTCTGTATTCCTCCCTTCTATCCCTCTCTCCCACCCTCTACTTCCTCCCTCCATCCCCTCTCCTTCTCTCCTTCTCAGTCTGGAAACAGATGTTGTTTGTCAGATCTTATCATTACTGGCTAATTAAGAAGACATCTCTTCTCATTCTGTTGTCTCTTCTCTCCTCCGCGCTGACGTCCATCTAGTTGTTTTATTTGGATCCCCATAAGATTTTGGCAAAGTAGGATCTATTCTTCCGGGGGTCCACTCATGACGCAAAACACAGCACACAACAAGAAGGCACTTATGGACACAATATTCATGTACAATATAAACATACATAAATGCAATGCCAAAAACAAAAACGATTAAACCTTGATTATGTTTGTTAGAGGAACAAAGAGGGAGTGAGAAATAGTATGTGTGTAAGTTTGTGTGTGTGTGTTTCTTTTCACAGTCCCTGCTGTGTCATAAGATTTTTGGAGGGTTACTTGGCTTTTTGCTTGAGTAATTGGATATGGAAGGAATTTCCATGCAATCTGAATAATACTGTGCATCTCTGTGAATTTGTTTTTGGACTTGAGGACTTTGAATGGACTCCTGGTGGCTTGTAGGTTAGGAGTATCTGAGCTATATGTTATTTGACTGTAGTGTAGAGATTTGAAATCCTTGTAACGGTGACTTTTCTCAATAAAACCAGAATGTGTATTTTATCTGTTAGTAGGGTTAGGGACGAGCTGTCTAACACACGACCATTCAAAAGTTTGGAGTCACTTAGAAAAGTCCTTATTTTCCATGAAAACATACATGGAATTACTTTGAATACCAAATATAGCAAAATCAATATGAAATATACAAGGTTAGAAATAATCATTTTTAATTTAATTAATAATTCTGCCCTTCTACATATGGTTTTGTCAATGAATCCTCTATTTGAAGCAATTACAGCCTTGCAGAGCTTTACTCTAGTTGTCAATTTGTTGAGATCATCTGAAGAGATTTCACCTTATGCTTCCTGAAGCACCTCATGCAAATTGGATTGGCTTGATCGGTACTTCTTATGTACCGTACGATCAAGCTTCTCCCACAACAGCTCAGTAGGGTTGAGACTGTGCTGGCCAAGCCATTATAGACAGAATACCAGCTGACTGCTTCTTCCCGAAATAGTTTGGAGCTGTGCTTTAGGTCATTGTTCTATTGTAGGAGGTAACTGGCTTCAATCGCTGTCCACAGGGTATGGCATGGCTTTGCAAATTAGAGTGATAGCTTTTCTTCTTCAAGATCCCTTTTACCCTGTACAAATCTCGCACTTTAACACCACCAAAGCACCCCAAACCATCACATTGCCTCCACCATGCTTGACAGATGGTGTCAAGAACTCCTCCAGCATCTTATAATTTGGTCTGCATCTCACAAATGTTCTTAGTGAACACCTCAAACTTTGATTTGTTTGTCCATAAAACTTCCATAACATCTTCCTCAGTCCAGTGTCTGTGCTTTTTTAAATGTATTATTTTCTTTTTATTGGTCAATATGAGGTGTTTTTTTCTTTGCA
This sequence comes from Esox niger, assembly GCA_016801105.1. Lineage (NCBI taxonomy): Eukaryota > Metazoa > Chordata > Actinopteri > Esociformes > Esocidae > Esox > Esox niger. The sequence continues at coordinate 109,107 of JACXGJ010000684.1, forward strand.
ACTCTGCCCAGAGTCGTTTCTTCACTCATGACATTTAGGTTGATGTTTTGCCGGTAATATTTATTTGTCTGTTTCTCAAACTTGACACTTGAATGAAATTGCCCTTATGCTCACCTGTGCACCAGTGCCTCCCACAATTATATTATATTCTAGTCAGTGCCAGTTTGTGCTGTTCTGTGGTGCGAGAAGTACACAGCATTGTATGAGAATTTCAGTTTCTAGGCAGTTTGTCACATGGAATCGCCTTAAGTTCTCAGAACAAGAATAGACTGATGAGTTTCAGAAGAAAGTTATTTGATTCTGGCCATTTTGAGCATGTAATTGAACCCACAATTGCTGACACTCCAGATATTTAACTAGTCTCAAGAAGCCCAGTTTCATTGCTTCTTTAATCAGCAAAACAGTTTTCAGCTGTGCTAACATGATTGCAAAAGGGTTTTCTAATGATCAGTTAGCCTTTTAAAATTATAAACTTGGATTTAACAAACACAACGTGCCATTGGAACACAAGACTGATGGTTGCTGATAATGGGCCCCTGTACGCCTATGTAGATATTCTATTGAAATTCAGCCATTTCCAGCTAGAATAATCATTTCCTACTTAATAATGTCTACACTATTGTTTTATCTAAGTGACCCCAAACCTTGAGGCCTGTAGGTTTTTTTCCTGTCAGAAAGATTCAGTATCTAGAGATCATTGGTATACACTGCTGGACACATTTCCACTGTTCATCCATACATGCATGTTAACATTGTTTTATCTCAAATAACGTGTCCATATTGTAGGAGCCCTGATTCTAATTGATATATTGTTTTTATGCTGCTAGTTTGGGTTGATGATGTGGAGTCAGAATGTTTTGTGAGGATGTATTGGAGGATGGTGTAGTGTGGTGTTGGTGTAGTGTGATGGTAGTGTAGTGTGGTGTTAGTGTAGTGTGGTGGTTTAATGTGGTGTTGTTGTAGAGTGATGGTTGTGTAGTATGAGGATGGTATAGTGTGGTGTTGGTGTAGTGTGGTGGTTGTGTAGTGTGATGGTGTTGTAATGGGAGGATGGTGTAGTGTGGTGGTTGTGTAGTATGAGGATGGTATAGTGTGATGTTGGTGTAGTGTGGTGGTGGTGTAATATGTTGTTGTTTTAGTGTGATGGTGGTGTAGAATGGTGGTGGTGTAGTGTGGTGGAGTAATATGGTGTTGTTGTAGTGTGATGGTAGTTGTAGTGTGGTGTTGGTGTAGTGTGAGGATGGGGTAGTGTGAGGTTGGTGTAGAGTGAGAATGGTGTAGGGTGAGGATGGTGTAGGGTGAAGATGTTGTAGTGTGAGGATGGGGTAGTGTGAGGTTGGTGTAGTGTGAGGATGGTGTAGTGTGAGGATGGTGTAGGGTGAGGATGGTGTAGTGTGAGGATGGTGTAGTGTGAGGTTGGTGTAGTGTGAGGATGGTGTAGTGTGAGGATGGTGTAGTGTGAGGTTGGTGTTGTGTGAGGATGGTGTAGTGTGAGGATGGTGTAGGGTGAG